>JAKSZP010017484.1:0-83149 GCA_022478985.1 Massospora cicadina
GTAGCTGATATGGTAGCCCATGAGAGCACTATGTAAGAATTGATCCCAGTGTAGGGGATCAGAGCTGGCCATATTTTGTAATATGGAAACCAGGGTTCCATTAGCTCTTTACACAGTACCATTTGTGGAGGTATTGTAGGGGTCCAAGAAAAGTTGCTGCATCCCCATAGAAGTAGCCAATAGCTTTACCACCTGCGAGGTAAATTTTTTCCCATTATCACACAGTTGGACCTGGGGACAACCATGATGGGTGAAAATTTTTGATGGAGGAAGGTGGCAGTAGCTTTTGCGGTCTGGGCAGGAAGGGCAACCACTTCAACCCATTTGGTGAAGTGATCAATGCCTACTAGGATATAGCAATTCCCACTGGTAATCTGGGGTAGAGGACCTACCACATCCAAGCTATAGTATGAAATGGCTGTTGAGGCGTGGTGGGTTAATATTGATATGCGGGTTTATAGCTGGATTGCTTCTTACAGACTAGGCAGGCATCCAGCACTTAGATAATAGACTCCATAATTCCTTCCCAGTAATACCGATCCAACCACTCATAAAATTTACACGCTCCACTGTGCCCTAGCATAGAATGGATCTCCATGATCATGTGAACTTGCTCTGAAGGGCAGAGATAAGGTGTAACGCACCAGCTCCTTCCAATGAGCCACAAATGAGTTGGGCAACAGAGTCCATGTTACAGACCATAGGGCTGACAGGGCTCCTGATACTACTCTCCTTGTGCGCGCGCTACAAGACTGGACAAGCACCCCCTGGAAGACAGTTGCAAGTATACTTAACCCCAGCAACGTGCCTTGACTCCAAGACAAGGTATAAAGGGAGGCAATAGCTCTCCTAAGCTCACTCTCCAAGTCCAATTCTTGTTGATTCAAGCCAAACATGGCTGCAGTTAGGCAATATTTTTAAAATAAACTCAAAGTATAAATATATGAATTTTAAGTTCTTTTTTATTTAATATTGGCCAGGTTGATAGAAAACAGAACTGAGAAGCCTCCAGCTCCCAGTTCCTTCCCTATATACACATGCTACAAGCTAATATAAAATATAACACAAGCTTATGGTGCTAATCTGACTGATGCTTGGTGTAAACCTTACAGCAGGATCGCGGAATCCTCACTCAATGGTTCTGTGCCAGTTCCAATCCTCAACAGTTCCGCACCAGTTCCATTTTGAATTCCAAACAAACCGCGAAACTTCCAAGCACCCATTCCATTCCATTCTTGATTCAAATCCAAATCGAATCTTGAAACTCCTCATTTTACTTGATTCTTGTTTTTCCTCGACTTGGACGCCCATCTTGCTCCTTGGCCTCCTTCAAGCTCCTGCCCCTTAGGCGTCCCTGCCAGGACCAACCCCTCCTCCTCCATACATCCAGACACAGCCTGCCCTGTCTTACCAAAGATCAGGGCAATGTGATGCTGAGGATAGACCTCAACCGTCACATAAGGCAACTAATTCACCCCTAGTTTCTTATACAATTTCTCACTTTCCACCTTAGTATTGCGGGAGTGCCAGGCTAACATTTTCTGGACAGGTTCATCCTTGTCTTCCCAGGCGTCAGGGGTCATAAGGAAGTCATGCAGCCTTTCAGCTTCACTATTATCCAGATGAAGGATAGGCAGCCAATTTAAGCCATCAACGTTCATATGACAGGTTCCAGCTCAGTGCTCAATCTTCATATCATAGTGTTGGAGCTTTAAGGCCCAGCGAGCCAACATCCCAGTGGGATCCTTCATATTTTGCAACCACTTCAGGGAGGCGTGGTCAGTGACCACAGTGAAAGGAAGTTCCATATAGAAAAAGGCGGTAATATTTTACAGCCATCAGGACCGCAAGGAACTCTTTTTCAGTGACACTGTAATTTTTTTCAGCCTTTGACAACGTCTTGCTGAAACAGGAGACGGGATGATCCACACCATTCATAACCAATTGATCCAGAATAGCTCCAACTGCGTAGTCAGAGGCATTGATAAACAGAAGGAAATGTTTAGTGTAAACAGGGTGGCGCAGTATAGGGCGCTTTTGTAACAACTGCTTTAGCGTCTCAAATGCAGCCTTTTGTTCATCTACTCAATTAAAAGGGACGTTTTTCGCAAAAAGCCTTACAAGAGACTCAATCAGTTAGTATAACTTGGGGATAAATTGGTGGTAATAACCATCATATCCAAGAATACCTGGATATTGTGCAGAGTTTTGGGGGCAGGCATTTTGGATATCGCCTCAACCTTGTCTTGAAGGGGTTGAACCCCTTCCTGAAAGATGGCATGTCCAAGGAAATCTAACTTTTTCTAAAAAAAAGAGCACTTGTGGAATTTAATTTAAGGTTGGACTGACGTAAGCGTTGGAAGACTTCTTTTAATTGATGAAGATGATCATTAAAGATTTTAGAAACACAGTAATGTCATCAAGATAAACGATGACAAAACTTAACTTAAGTCCTGCAAGATGTGATCCATGGCTCGCTGGAAAGTTGCAGGAGCGTTACATAACCCTTGAGGTAATTGGTTGGTATAGAATAAGCCTTCACTGCAAATCAGAGCGCATTTCTCCTGATATTTAGAAGAGAGGTCAATCTGCAAATAGCCACTGGCTTAGTCCATGGCCAAGAAGAACTTTTGTTCTGAGAGCTGTGCTAAAGCATCATCAATGCAAGGGATGGGATAACTATCTTTCTTTGTGAAGTTGTTTAGCTGAAGGTAGTCCATCACAACCCAATGACTGCCATTTTTCTTTTTATAAGGAGAAGAGGTGAAAACCATGGACTTTGCAAAGGTACCAATAGGCCAGCATCTAGTAGCTGGTTGAGCTCCGTCCTCATCTGTTGTTCCTCAACTTTGGATTTAAAATAAGGTTTGGAACAGATGGGACTAGCATCCCCAACATCAATGGTATGACTACAACCCTTCATATGACCATAGTCTTCTCAGATTTAGAAAATATGTCGCTGTAGGACTCCAATAAACAATTAACTTTTTTAAGCTCTTCAGTGGTTAGATCAGCGAATATATGAACGTCAGGCAATGTACATAATGATTTGTCAGCAGCCAGGCTCATGTCAGACATAGACCTGATGCAGTGAATCTGGTTGATCTCTTTAACTGGGATCAGCAGACCTTTCCCAATTTCCTGATGCTTCTTTATGACCATATTTTATTGGTGAGTTTTCTTAGTATACTGATAGGGCGTTTACATGCTGGATCTAGAATGCCTGGTAATAATTAAAGTTTTAAAGAACTGATTCCATCAATTCTCGTTATGTGTAAAAGGAAGTTGTGGGGTACTTTAAGGTAATCTTGGTATCAATCACCCTTTGTTCACCCGCTTTAATCACCACTTCTTTAGCTTTATAAAATGGGATTCCTCAAGTGCGTCCACTGATTCTTGCAGTATCTTAGTATTCTGCCCTAAGTTGTATAGCAAAAGGATAAGGCATAGAAAGGATATTCAACAATGCAAGCGTATTCTTCTTATTTAATCTCATTGTTGTAAAGAATCAGGGGACCTTGTAGTTAAGCAGGGAGGGATAGCCCTGCTTGATATTGATAATCCCATCATACAAAAGTATAAACTGGGTACCAATGAGCATGTCATATGTATTGTTGGCTAAGGCCACCTCAGGGGCTGAGAAGAAGAGTTTTCCAAATTGGATGGTTAAAGATGAATAAGCACCAATAACAAGAGTGTTGGCTGGATCAGCAGTACCAAACTCCTGAGTATAGTCGAGGTCAAAGGCTATCTTGATTTTTTTTATAAGCTTGGATGATACAACGTCCACAGGAGATCCGGTGTCAAGGTTAACTACACTCATACTCCGTTGACAACAACCTTCACTTTTGTTAAGGTTCCACCCAAGTTGGGGGAAAGAGCGAGGACCTCCTTTAGCTGGAGAGTAGAAGCAAGGCGTTTGGCAGTTTCAGGGAAGCTATCCAGGATAGACTGCAGTGTATACACACTCTGAGTAAATCAGATCATTGTGGAAATAAGCTGTTCAGCGTCTCTGGCGGTATTAATAACCTCCAGGCCTCTCAGCACCGGATACAGATAAGTTCTGCGGGGCATCCTAGCTATATCCACTCTTTTTGGGTTCAATCAGTTGGGTACCTCCACTTCACCTGGGGCTCCTAAAACATAATGACCCACATCTTCACCACCCCTTTAGATTCATCATTGGAGGAGTTTTTAATGCACATCAGAGTGTCCCAAGGCTGCTCCTCAACCCAAACCATTTTTGGAGGAGGTGTAGTATTTGTCACAATATTATTTTTGACCTTTAACATAGTGGGTTTTGACTGCCCCATGGCTGCGGTTTTTGAATTAGAGGTGGCTGGGGGAGATAGCGTTGAAGAAGTAGATGCTTTAATGACCCCAGATTTAGGTCAATCAGTGGATGTGAGCCTTGGGTAAACAGAAAATTTAACTTTAATGACCTGGTCCTTTAGCTCATTATTGGGAGGTGAACGCCACCCCAGAGGGGGATTTACACTTAGGAGCTGGCATTGCGGCCACTGGTAGTGGCTCATTGTTTAATAATAGATGATCTTGGTGACAAGATGGGGGCAGGAAGCGTGGCCCCATTGAAGCAGATGTATCCTGAATTACTGGCTTGAGAACCTCAAGCTTGCTGGGCGGAGAAAAATTAGGTTTTAGTTGCACTTCAGGTTACAGTCTAAGAGTAGTAACTGGCGAAGAGAGCCCCATAGGGATCATCATAGCCTCCTTTGGTGGGGCTTTGGTTGAACAATTTTTAATAGTTAGCACCTGGGGAGGTGACCCAACAGCTGAATTAGCTTCAGCGTTATGCATATCTGCAACCTCCAGCAGAGCCTTCTTAGTATCTTGGATAGTCGGGATGTGGCGCTTTACAGAGATAAGATGTCAAGCTATAGAAGGGTGAGATGTTAACGCGCTCAGAATGGCAGCAATGGCACCATCAAATGGTAGAATTTTGGCAAGCAGTAGGGGTTGAGCGTCCCAATGGAACCGCTCCATAAAAACGGTGTTTAATTTTATCTTCTTGCAGACTAAGGCACATAAAGGCCTGTTTTTGTCGTTGTAAACTCTTCTGGGAGCCAAATTCCCTAATAAGCGCTTGTTTAACCTCTGACCAGGTGCTAAGGTTAATCATGGTGGAAACCATTTTTCTTGAGCGAGGCAACTCAAGCAAGGAAAGATGTACCGGTTTTTTTGTTGGTCAGTTGCTCCTTCCATAGTAGCTTCATACACATAGAGGAAGGAGGCAATACTGCCTTCACCCAAGGTGAACTTATCTTTAAAAAGGGTTTTGGAATAGAGTGCTTCTCAAGCCTTTTGAGCGAGACAAAGCACTTGTTATCTGGTGTTCCAGATTGGCTAGCCTAGGGTTACTTTCAGCGAGGAAGTTGTGAGGGTTAGGTGCCCTACCAACCTCCATTTTATTAAAAAATTTTTGGTGGTGTACAGGTTTGCCCCTGTAGTGAGCACCATTTTATAGAAATCCAGCTGTTTGGATTCTCGCTGGTGATTAAACGCCGCTGGATTATACAACGGATTTATAAATAAAAAGCTAAAAAAACACTAATGAATAAAAAGTTGGATTTTATGATTTTTATTAGTGTTATTGCAGGGAAAAATGAACCCCTTGATATCCAATTAAGCAGTATTTAAACTGTATTGAGGGTCATAGGAAATTAATGATAAGTTTGGTACATCTTATTACCATTTGAATAAGAAAGTTTGTAAGTCCAACCTATCAAAGCTCAGAAAACTCATTTTATTTTGGCTGAACAACTGATAGGGAGATATTTTGGGGCAGAATGTACCCATGTGGTAATAATTTGATATATTTCAACCAATCACCATTTGATAAAATAATTTTACCTTGGGGGACCTCTGCCACGCCTATAAAAGGGGGTGGTCCCCACTTAGGTGTGGAAATAGAACTTGAGGTGGCAAGGGGAGAACCATTCAATGTATGCCACAGAATATGCCATGTGGTCAGAGGAATCCAATTACTATATTTTGAGTTAATAGCCCATTTTATTTTGAAAAAAAATTTCCCTAAATTCTTGGGGTTCCAACAAGACTTAGCCAGGGTCTTTTGGCTGATATTGTCATTACTTTCATTTAGAATAATATTACTTTGAGATTGGACATGTAATTGGCCAATGGTTTTTGTTGAATTGGAACTATTCTTACCTCCAACATTCTTTTGCCAAAGTCAAGATGGCAAATGTCTGACACTGGTCAACAAAGGTGGAATGATTCACCCTCTAGCATGCTTAGGTGCATAAACGTCTGTTTTTCCTTTGTAAAGTCTAAGTTGAGCTAAATTTCTCAACGAGCGCTTCCTTTACTCTGCCAGTACTAAAGATTTCCATATATGTAACCATTACCTCTTGGGTTAAGAAGCTCAGGCAAGGGAGGATATGCTTTATTTTTGGGGATTGGATGTCCCTTCCATAGAAGATTTGTAAACGAAGAGAAATGAGGCAATGCTACCCTTATCTGGAGTGAACTTATCTCTATTGAAGGGTTATTGAGATAGCAGGAGTGGCCACATGAGGGTCTCAATAAG
Organism: Massospora cicadina; assembly: GCA_022478985.1. Classification (NCBI taxonomy): domain Eukaryota; kingdom Fungi; phylum Entomophthoromycota; class Entomophthoromycetes; order Entomophthorales; family Entomophthoraceae; genus Massospora; species Massospora cicadina. The sequence goes on from JAKSZP010017484.1 coordinate 6,569, forward strand.
CTCACTGTTCAGGGTTGGGACCATCTAGTACTAAAAAAAAATAAGCTCACTGTTCAGGTGTTTTGTCAAGATAAAGCACTGGATAGCTGCTGTTCTAAATTGGATGTCCTTAGTTAAGATGCAGCGGGGAGGCTAGGAGGGTTAATCAGCCCAAAGTCTCCATTTTTAAAAAGTTTGTGCTGTACATGCCCCTGTAGTGAGCACCACTTATTGAATCCTGGATGGGTAATTCTCGCTGATGCTTTGGCACATAAAGTAAACAATATTAGCAGATGTGGGAGTATCAATACTCTCAACTGATATTAAGTATTAGAGGAAAAACCGTCCACAATCTGAATTTAAATATAATAAATTTATTGATAAAAAAGATATTAGATTTTATGATAAATTTATCAAGTAAGTCTGGTGGTAGAAAGCGATCCCCCACTATAGAGTTGACCCTAGTATTTAAGGTAAGTCAGGGCTGAAAGGTGATATAGGGTAATAATTTAGGAAAGGCGTAGATTGCTTGATTTGATTAAATCAGCGAATCAAGGCTCTTAAGGACCTCTTTGCCTTGACAAAGCTTATGTTGTATAGTTGGGTCGTTTGGTGGGATGATGTTACCAGGGAGAACATTTTAATGTAACCTAGCCAAACAGCCATATGGGAAGTAAATTTACTTTGGCCAATTATTTTTTTTAGTACTAGATGGTCCCAACCCAAGGGGGGATTCATCAATGTTTATTGAATTACGCCTGGGCTCCTAAGAGCCTGAGACGAGGGAAGGGGAGGGAGGAGGCATCGAGAAAGGGAGGGGTGTTTGCGCGCCAGAGCCATGCTGCAGTGACAACTGAGCGGGGAGGGTTGGCGACATAGTGCAGACCTTCAGGGCCATCTTAAAGTGTACCTGAAAGTGGGTGATCATGTGTGGAAGGGTCCACACCTGCTGGTCAAAGGCAGCACGAAGGAAGGAGTTATGGATGGTCCAGATGGCTGTGGCATAGGTGAGGACATGGAGGGTTCGGTGGCAACCAGGCAATGTCTGCTCAAACATGAGGTCTTGCACAGGGTGTCCAGACCAGGGCTGAGCATGGAGGAGCGCGCGAGCCTTTGGCCAAAATGCGGCGACACCTGGACAGGTGAAAAAACGATGGAGGTGGGAGTCAATAGGCTCCACACAGCGGGGGCAGCTTTGGTGCTGGAAGGTAGGGCCAGTCCGGTCCCCTGTCCTGTATGAACAGTGGAGCACCCTCCATAAGGTGTTGGACACCTTTGCTGACAGGATGGGGTGATAGACGTCCTTCCACAATTCCTTAAGGTCAAATCTCACGGAGGGAGGGAGGAGGAGCTCAAGGAGTCTTGGGCGGATGGGAGGACGATCTTGGGGGTTGAGGCGAGTTGTGACAACTTGTCCATTGTGCACAATTGCATGGAGACGTGGGCTGAGGCCAGGGCCTTCCCTTCTGTATGGGAAGGCATGGTGGATCCGCGCGCCTACTCGTTTCAGGGCAAGGAGAGCCTGGTTCCAGTAGGGGGATGAGGATGGTTTTAGGCGATGGCCTGGGTGGTTTGTGAGCCACTCCCCTAATGAGGTCAGAGATGCTCTAGGAAGACCCAGAGCTGCTGACACTGACTGGCGGAGGGCGGGCGCCCATTGGGGCTCGGGGGTCGCGTCCCAGCAGACAATCGGCCATAGGAACTTTAGGAAGATTGTGGTGGCGTGGGATCGCGTGTCCAGAAGCCCTAGGCCCCCTTCATTGCAGGGTCGGGCAATGGTTGAGAGGGCCATTGGTGGATGGTTTGAGCCCCAGATCCAACAGCGGAGGAGTACATTGAGCCGCGTATAAAAGGCCTCTGTGAATGGGCAGACGTGCGCTAAGAACCAGACTTTGGAGAGAAGGAACACATTGGCCATCAGAGCTCGACCCTGGGGGGTGATGTGCCGCCAGTTCCAGCTGGCAATCCTGGAGTTAACTGCTGCAAGGAGCAAGTCCTCATTGTCTTTTAGCGCAACTCCTTGTTGGTTGGTGAGAACGCCCAGGTGACGGAAGGTACCGCGCTCAGGTTCAATACCAAATGGTGGGGGGAAGGTGGGGGAGCCGACCTGTACAACTGTTGTCTTGGAGGTGTTGACCATGGAGTTGGACGCCTTGGTGTACCTCTCAATGGTCATAGCAGCGAGGGCAACATCCCCTGGGCAGCCAAATGCAATGGCAGTGTCATCTGCAAATGCCATGGTGCGTGTGGGGGCTTTACCTGGGACCAGAATCCCTGTTAGCTTGTCCTGTAAGGAGGCCAAGAGGGGGTCAAGGGTGATGTTAAAAGGATAGGCTCAGGGGGTCCCCTTGCCGGAGACCTTGTCCAACTGGTACTGCCACTGTAAAACCCATTGGCGCCAGGACTCTGGTGTGGAGCTGGTCATAGAGCGCTGATATCCAGCGCCTAGCTGCGGGTGGGAGATGGAAGCGGGCCAGGGAAGCATCAATATACTTCCAGGCTACCCGATCATATGCTTTCTCCATATCCAGGAGAGCCACAAAGCCATTCACATTACGAGAGTTAGCAGTCAAAGTCACGTGAAGGTCATTATAGTTGTCCCATAACGACCTCCCCAGAATAAAACCGTACTGGGATGGGGAGAGGCGAGGTGACACCCCCCCCCCCCCCCCCCCCCCCCCCCCCCATTTGGTGATGCGGTTGGCCAGAAGCTTCGTGAAGAGCTTGTGGTCTGAGTTGATCAACGCTATGGGGCGCCAGTTTGCCAGGTTCTCACGGTCTGACTTCTTGTGAATTAGGGTCGTGATTGAGCCTCTGGAGTCGGGGAGGACCTCGCCATTCACCAAGAGTGCAGCGAAGAGGTCGCGGAGGGTTCTGGCTATCAGTGCAGGTTCCAGAAGGTACACCTCAAAGGGTATTCCGTCTGGGCCTGGGGCTTCAAGCCGTGGGGATTTCAGAAGGGTTTCCATCACCTCCTGGATGGAAATAGGCGCCAGTAGAGCCTCATCAGCCCGTGGGTCAATGGGCGGCTCTGGAGCCCGCCACAGGAAGTCTTGGATGTCCGATGGGTCCACCTGGGTGGCATGGAAGAGGCTGGAGTAGAAGCGGTGTAGTTCCTGCGTGATTTCCTCCTTATCTGAAGTGGTTGTAGTGCCAATCTTCAGTGCAGTAATATCCTGCGCTGTTGACTGGGCTTTCTGTTTCTGAAAGAAGAAGCGGGTGGGGCGTTCCCATTGAGCATAGTAACGAGATGTTGTAAAGTTTGCTGCCCGTTCTTCCTGCAGTGTGTGAGCTCCAAGCGGAGTGCTTCCTGCGCCGCTTCCCAGTCTTCCAACCATCTGGGAGAGGGCGAAGGCTGGCAGTTTCGCTCTAGATGTCTGATTCTGGCCTTTTTTGACTCTGGCGCGAGCTGCAGTCATCTGGGCTTTGGCACAGTTAGCAACAACGCGGGTGATGCCCTCCTTGGTCACCGCCCATTTAGCCTTGAGTCAAGAGAGAGAGAGAGAGTCTCCCGGATGGTCATAGACAGCTTCTCTTTAGTGAAGGGGTTGTTGAGAAGAGCTGGGGCAACCCTAGGCCAGAACCTACGCGACGGTCTAAGTGTGGTGGTGAGGACAACGGTGAGTGACCTGTGATCACTCAGATGGTTGTCACGAGAGATGGGAGAGGAGATGCGGCCAATTAGCAGGGGCCAATCAGTGCCATATCTATGCGTGACGCTGACTGGAAAGCTCCTCCATCATACTGAATCCTAGTCATGCAACCTAGGCCAGACGCGGAGGGTGGAAGCGCATCTATAAAGCCACTCAGGTGAAGGAAATCCTGGAGGCGATTTGATCCAGGGCGTTCCTTTGCTGCAGGGGGGTAAGAGTCATGGACGCGACTTATGGTTGTGTTGAAATCTCCTAAGAGGACTGTATTCCGTGGGAGATTGAGTTGGACGAGCTCTTCCAAGAGCCGATTTTGCTCCTGACCTGCATTAGGCAGGTAGATGCTTGCAGCGAAGAAGGAGAAGTCAGGAGTGGTGAGTTTGGCCAGTATGAGGCGGCCACCTAGATATTGTGAAAAAGAATGGGTTTTAACCCGGGGATTCAAAACAATAAGGGCGGCATGGTTTATCCAAAAGGAGTTGCCTCCAAACTGTTCATTCCATGCAGATTGTTCATGGGGGAGGATATGGGGCTCCTGGACAGCAGCGATGTCAATTTGTGCTGACCTGAAGTTTTGGAGGAGGCGGGCTCTCCGCTTAAAGTCCCGCAACCCATTTGCGTTGATGGATTGCAGGGCCAGGGTGCTGCCATGGGGACTCATAGCTGTTCCCCTCCATGTCCTGGGGGGTTGCCAGCGCTTAAACCTGCTGCTGTGAGGCGGTTAGTTTTGAGTCCTTTAGCTTGACTATTAGCTGCAATCCGTGAGGAGCGTCGAGGGTTCTGAGGGGAAGGAGAGGGTGGGGGGGCGGAGGACCCAGTAAGTCAGCCTAGGATGCTGCCCCCGCTCCGTTGCAGGGGAAGGACCTGAGGGTGCTCAATGGTGACCTCCGCGGTGTCCCCATTTGATGAGTCTGAGTCCATATTCACTTCCTCCAACACTGCAAAGGATCCGCGTGAAATGGACTGTGGGGTTGGGGTAGGACTCTTTGAGGTGGCACTTCTACCGCAGGCCGCGAGTTGCCAGTCCATGCTGGTGGGCATAGCTCCATTGGGAGCTGAGGGTTGATGCGATAAATCGCTGGTGGAGGTTGGTGGGGGTGCCGCGGAGCCCTGAGTGGGGGTGGCTGACGAGGGGCACCCTGTGGGAGATGCCTTGCGCTTGGTGAGAGAGGGAGTTGACTCTGGGAGATTGGAGGGGGTGCCCATTGGAAGGGGGGCATGAGCGCGAAGGTATCCCATACCAATAGTGGGGTTAGCTGTTTCAACTGCTAGGCGTAAGGCCTCAGGGGACAGGTCTTGAACGGGAACCTATTGTGTGGGTTGTGGAATTGCTGCTGCAGCCACGTGGGTTCGTTTTTGGCCTGGTTTAGGCCCCTGGGTGGTGGCTAAGAGGGCTTGTTTTCGAGCTGTGCAGCCACTATACAAGTGTCCAAGGGCGTTACACCATGAACACCGGGGGCGCGCCTGATCAGGGTCGACAAAAAGATCTCAGGGCATGCCCCAACTACCGCCACACGAGGAATAACCTCAATGTTGCGGGATACAGTGGGGGAGGGGATGAACGACGCCCTAGCAGTGCGAGCTCTTTGAGTGGGAGCATAGTAAGAGGGGACGCTAAAGTCCACTGAAAGAACAGACCCAAACTCCATTAAACCACGATGGAGTGCCAGTTTAAGAGACTCAGGATCAACAGTTGTTGGTAGGTTGGAAAAAGTAACCCATGAAATTTTCTCCAGGTGAGAGCGTGTGCGGGAGATGCGAAGAGATCCGCGTGGAATAATGACCTGGAGGGTGGCAGCATGGTCAGCAAGGGCAGCTTCAGTAAAGCCCACATCGATGTAGTGGCCCTCCACTGATTCATGGATGGTGGTGTTAATAGGGAATGTATCCGCAATTGCTGCAAAGTATGAGAAGTAATCCTCTGTATAGAATTCAACAGGGTTATGCCCATAATAAAGGCGAATTGCGTGGGAGAGGGTTGAGCGAGGTAGAGCTTTTTGCGCTCTAGTTTCGGCCCATTTCTTCTTAACATCAGCAATAAACGCCACTTCACGGGGATCAGCTTTGGGTAGCGTTGGTGCCAGAGGTTTTTGCCACGCCCCAGTGGCTCCTTTGGTACGTTTGTGTTTGCTTTTGGCTGCAATTGCAGGTTGAGTGTGAGCTGGTGGTTTGGACAAGTTTGCAGAGTTCCCTTGTTTCTGGAATGTTACAGCAGTTGCTGGCGTCATATTAAATTGAGGGGCGGTTTGTTGGGCCTCGCTAAATTGGGGAGGGCCATCCAGATTGGAATTAACTCCAGCCAGTTGGGAGGAGGGAGATGTTTCATCACCATCCCAATCTATTTGGGTAAATTCAGCCCGAGTATTTGCTGTGATTTCGTGGGCAAAACTCACTGGCTGATTGGTGAATTGGTCATTTTCAGCATATTGAGATAAAGTGCCGACTTGAGAAGTGCCGATTATGGGGTTTAAATGGGACGGGTGAGATTGGAACTGGTGTGAAGTTCCAAATCTGAACCATTTAAATCCCCATTGGGAAGAGTAGATTGTCCCAATTTGGTGCTTAGTGAACCAGAATGTGCGGCTAATCCAACCTTACATCCGAGGGTTTGGGGGCCAGGTGATTGTTGGGCCTCGATAAATTGGGGAGTCCCATCCAGATTGGAATTAACTCCAGCCAATTGGGAGGAGGGCGATGTTTCATAACCATCCCAATCTATTTGGGTAAATTCAGCCCAAGTATTTGCTGTGATTTTGTGGGCAAAACTCATTGGCTGATTGGTGAATTGGTCGTTTTCAGCATATTGAGATAAAGTGCTGACTTGAGAAGTGCCGATTATGGGGTTTAAGTGGGACGGGTGAGATTAGAACTGGTGTGAAGTTCCAAAATCCGAACCATTTGAATCCTCATTGGGAAGAGTAGATTGTCCCAATTTGGTGCTTAGTGAACCAGAATGTGCGGCTAATCCAACCTTACATCTGAGGATTTGGGGGCCAGGTAGCTGGGTATCGCCCCTCATGGAGGGAGCCAGAAACATGGCGTCAGCAATAATAGATGGGGCTGAATTAGCTGACACAATGGGGGAGGTGAATGTCTGGATGGGCTGAGTTGCATTCAACTGAGCAGACGCCATTAAAACAGCGTGGGTGATGGCCTCCTTGGTTGGAGGGGGCCCAGCGGGTTGGTGGGAGGCAGCGCACACAGAGCTGTTAGGCGTGCAGGTTGCAGAAGCGCGATCAGGTGAACTGGCGCTAGTTGGAGTAGCTCCAGGTTGGGGGGTGGTGCCTGCTTTCATGGCTGCTGCTTGAGAGCGGGTGATTCTGGTTGACCCTGAGGTGGGTAACCGAGGGTTGCTTCGTTTGGGGGTGGTGCTGGCTCGTTTGGCATAGCCTGCGGGTTCTTTTGCGGGGTTTCCCGCCATATTTGCTAATAGTTTTTGTAAATCTCTTTAGTGGAGCTAAATTTCAGGCTGAATTGATTTTCGAAAAGTGATGCTTAGCAGAAAGAGATTACTTACTTTGGCCAATTATCACAATTCTTAAAGGATGATTTGCTAGTAATTTTTTTTAACTCCTGAAACCCCCTTCAGGTCTTTAGATAGGGGTGGTTTTCTCATAGTAACTGGCATTAAATTCAAGCTGGTGCTTGAGTGGACTTCAAGGTCAGTTGGCCTATTTCTCTAAAGTTTTGACATAACCTCAACCACTCAATCCAAGCTTTTCTTCTGAATACTGTGTAAACCATTACTTTAGTTAGTACAATTCCACCAAGCATTAGGCTAGCGATTAATAGTAAAATTGAGACTAATATTCCCATACTATTCTTATACCTAAATATATGGGAAATTTCCAAACATACACATGGTAAAAATAATTGAACTCATAAAGCTTGACAAGCATTATATAAAATTTAACTATTATCTAACTGTCTGACACTCCCCCATTTATTTTTGTATTGATATAATTAGAGATGTTTGCTATTGAAGGGTAGACTTTTGTAGTCCATTAAGGGTCTATAGATTATAATTTACATAAGAGAGGAATTTGGTTTACACTCAATAGCCATTTAAAAATGAGGATACATTTTTGGGATATATATTAATAAGTTCATTTGATATATTATGGAAATCCTTTATTATAGAAACTTAAAGGGCTTTAAGGTAGTCATCATAGCTTGCCTTTATTTGGCATACATGCTCTTGCATTATTTTTAACCATTAAAATGATGTATTAGTGGGATTGAAAAAAATCATTTGGTTACCTTCTTGGTCAAAATATTGGACTGAAAATTGATCCAGAATAGTAGCCCTTATAGTATGTGTTTGATTATATAATGGATTTTGGTTTAATATGTCTATATGATGGCAGGTAAGCATTTAGCCACTTATCAGGTTGTTAATGATGCTTTGATAGATGTAATTCATTAAAGTTTGATTCATGTGTTATTTCAATTAGTAAACTGTGTATCATAGGATATCATCAAAGAGTGTCATTTTCATACTTGGCCCATCATTTCCTTATCTGTTTTTTTTTTTTTTTGCCAAAATCAGTTCCTCTGTCTGTTAAGAAAATTTTTGTGGTCCATATATGATGATAACTCTTTATATGGAAATTAGGCAATCATGATTGTATCAGCTCAGGAGACTTCTTTGATAATAGTCCAGAAACTAGAATAATTGTTGGCCACTAGAATAATAATCTATAAGTTATTAATCTAGGAGGTCCCAGAAAGTTGAATGCTGCATTATAAACATTACTGATATTACTATTGGGTCTAAGGGTTTCTGGTAATATGGCTTTTTTGTAAAACTTGCATGAATAAAATTTGGCTATGTAGTTGTTGACGTCTGTATATGCATTTATCCACTATTATTGTGAGAAGACTTATTTGTATGGCTTGTGCTCCAAAGTACCTAACACCATTGTGATCCTTATTCATTTAATACGTAACAACTGAGGTTCCCAACTTCTCAGTTTGCCACCGCAGTAAACCAGCCATTCTAATGGAGTTTTGCATCGATCCATAGGACTTATTACTTGTCATGTAAATATGAAAAGTGTGGGTTTAACATAGCTAAGATAGATAAGCTCAAACATGGAACAATCCCAGGTATTCCTAGAGAATTACACGCCCAGAAATTAAGCACTCAGAAAAGCCCTTAAGGCCAAGGTGAAGTAACCATTTATGCAATGCTGGCCTCTACTACATTTTGGGCTATGCAACAAGAATGATTTGTGGCACTGACCCTACTATGAATCAAAATGTGGGCCAAGGTATGGGCAATCTCTGTATGCACAGCTAGCCTCTGGTCACCCACGTGGCTATGACATTAGGCTTTAGACCGTGTATACTTATAAGAATGCCTTGATGGGAGTTTATCTTCTCAGGTATATATGCAATGGTAGCGACTCAGTTACATGGCACTAATGCCAATGAGGCATTCCATGCTTAGATTCCACTCAAATACCAAATAAATGTTCATAAGAATATAATTAAAAAATAAACATGATGCGGAAAAGAAAATGTGCTTTATAAGAAGAAATAATTAGGATTTAAGGTGATAAAAAGGGGAACGCGTTCTCCACATGAATTGGCAAAGCCCAAAAAAGAGCTTCAAAGTTGGGTGCTTAATTAGGCATGAGAGCCTAATAAATTTTGGAATCCAAGAAACTTTCTGGCTTGTGATCAGAAGAAAAAAGAACAAAAAAGTTCAAAATAATAATAATACTAAAGATTAACTCATGAGCGTCAACACATAAATCAAATACATTAGTTCTGATAGGATTATGACTGTCAATGCAGTAAGTTCCTAGGTTTCAACCTCAGTAATTTCATTTATACTTGCTCAACTGTTACATATTACATATGTTGTTTTTGTGAAATGTGACAAACTATAAGTTTGTACATGATTTTTTATAAATAAGTGTCAAATCCTTGTGTTGACCTAAAAATAACCTCTTCAAAATTCTCAATCCAGACTGATTTTAAATTTTAAATTTATTGTGGGGAAGGCCAACCATGGGATAGACACTTCTGAAATTGACTCAACTGAGACAACACTTAGTAACAGGGAAGGCACCCCAGAAATGCGATGCTATCTATTGTTGCCAGCGGGAATGCCACTTATGGGGAAGGGGAGGGAACGCGTGAAGGGGCCATAGCCACAATTAAACACGTGTGGAGGAAGGGGTCTGATTTGATGAACCAAACTGGGAACCAGGAGGATACCAGCTGTCGGTGGTGTGGTGGGAGGTATCCAAACATCCATGCTTGAAAGTGGTCCACCAAATGAGACTGGAATCTGTGGACAGCTTCTGGGAGGGTGGGGATGGAGCCTGCGATGGCATCCAAAACAATTGTGTGGTTGGTCTACATGGCGATTGTGACCACTAGAGCACGGAGGGAGGGTGGAAGGGGGTGGCCATTGATAAAGCAAACATATCTCTTGACAGACTGAAGGGATGTGTTTGATCGTGGCCCAGCAGACGTTGAACTTCGCGACATATCACTTTAGAGGTAGGGCACTTCTCCAGGTGATGGAACAGCGTTCCATACTGGCCACACATGACGCAGGATGAGTGTGAAGCGTTAGAGCGCTCAGATGTATGGTACACCCACCTCAGGTAGCGCCACACGTGGGAGCGGATTTGAGGCTGCAACAGAGGATGGTGAGCGTATTTCCAGATGGTTTTTTGGGTCTCAATGGAGTAAGGGATGTCCATCATGTACAGGTAGTCCACCCTGGATAGGACATGGGGACATATGGAGATCACGCCATCATGGATGGGTAGCCCCTGTACCTCTTGTGTGAACTGAGGAGAGGGGCGGCCTCTTCTGGTTGTATGTCCGCTAATACAAATTCTCCACTCAGCACTCCGCATGGAGAGTAGGATTCGTTTGTAGTGGGCTTTAGTACTGTGAGGACCTGTGGCTGATGGGTGTGAAGCCAGGTATTTCATCAGGGAGTGGGGGTTCGATGGATTGTTGAGGCCCAAGGCGCGGGAGAAGTTGGAGTGGGCTGCGCGGGACCAGTGTTGGGAGGGGAGTGTAGGGGCAGTGATGGCCGCAATCCAGGTACCCAAGATCTTGGCCGCATGGGCTCTGAAGTCAAGCAGGCCCATGCCACCGTGCTGATGAGGGCCAAACATGACTTCTAACCGTACTGGTGGAGGGCGGCCTAACCATAGCCATCCTTGCAGCAGGGCATGCAAGGATTTGAAGAAGCTTGGGGAGAAGGGGATGGCGTGGGCTCCAAACCAGACTTTGGAGAGGAGCATAGAGTTGGCCAAAACGACTCTACCAGTAAGGGAAGTAGGGTGGGCTCTGAGGGAGGCGATGCGCCTCGTCACGTTGTCTAGAATATGACTCTCCATTACTGCTGATGCATATCCGCCTGCCTCCACCCACACGCCCAGATGGCGGACTGGCCCTATGGTAGGGCGTGGCACAAAGGGGAGCACCAGTGGGGCGGTGTCGAGTGAGCTGGGAGGGCGAGCGCGTTTGTGAGCAGATGGGCCGGGCTGGGCACTGGTTGCAGGGGCCCAGCAGTTTTTGATACCAACCAAGGAGGATGATTTCGGTTTTGGAGGCGTTCAGTGTAGTGTTACTTACCTGGGAATACTCCTGCATGAGAGCTTCAAGTGCGCGTGCATCTTTATTAGACACCCCCACCACACAGTCATCTGCAAACGCCATCATCTTGACTGGGGCTTGGCCTGGCACATGGACCCCAGTGAGTTGGGCATTCGCATTTCAAAGTAGTGGGTCAAGGCTGAAGTTGTATAAGAGTGGGCTAAGGGGGTTCCCTTGTCGCAAGCCCCTTTGAGGGCGGACTACTTCTGTTAGGAAGCCAGGGCCATGTACTGCCATTGTTGCCGATTCTGTGAGCAGCATCACCCAGTTGATTAAGCGAGGGGGTAGGCGGAATTGATGGAGGCAGGCCCTGAGGTATTCCCAGTTTACTCTATCATAGGCCTTCTGTTGGTCCAAGAACGCCAGTGCCCCAGAGGCTGTGGACTGGCACGTGTTGGCCACCAAGTGCACGTTGTCCCAAATCGACCTTCTGGGTATGAAACTGAATTGTTCTGGGGAGATGGTGGCAGATGCTACAATTCCTAAACGGTTAGCCATGATTTTTGTTAAAATTTTTGTATCCATGGTAGTTAAAGAAATGGGGCGCCAGTTGGCTAAGTCTAGATTGTCCCTTTTTTTTGAAGAGTGTGACGGTAAAGGCCTCTTGTCCTCCTGGCAGGAGGCGCGTTTCCAAAAGGCTCTGGTTAAGTGAGGCCAACAGTAGTGGGGATATATATTTGATGTACTTTTTATAGAATTCATATGGAATGTCATCTGGGCCTGGGCAATTTCAGTTTGGTGCACCGCGAATGGCTGTCCATAGTTTGTTTGGAGTAATCAAATTCATTATTTCTGGGTATCAGGAAATGGTGTGGATGTGGGCTCAGTCAAAAAATTCCGCCACTTTGGCTGGCTGAATTGGATCAGATTGGTACAACTCAGTGTAATACTTTTGCATTTAGATTGCCACTTCAGCTGGCATATCTGAACAGGAATCATCCAATCTTCGCACCTGTGTGCAGGCCACGCTCTGGCATGGTGTGAAATTTTTAAAAAAAATATGCGGTGCACTTATTGCCTTTTGTGATGCATTTGGCCCTGTACTGAAACACAAACCTGATGTTTGTGTTGCCTTTCAAGCGCGTTGAGGTGAGCGGCCTCCGCCCGCTTCTGGCCCCATGCAGAGCTGTATCCTGTAGCTGGGATTTTGGACTCCAGGTGTGCCAACTCTGCCAGAGCATGCAAAATGACAACCGACGTGGCTTGTTCCATCTGGAGGAGAGGTGGCGATATTGGCAGATGGTATCTTCTTTGAAAGTTGCCCATTTGGAAATGGGGTCCCCACAAAATGGTGCAACAAACTCTTTTGCCAAAGTTGCTGATTCCACCCACATGGAAAATCCTGGCGTCGCGATCTTGGGGGGCAGATTTTGAACCAATGTGGGGCCTTAGCAGCTGTGACTAGTAGGTGGTAGGTTATTGAGACCAGTTGATGGTCAGAGAATTCCATTTTTGTTGTTTTAAAGTGGGATATGTGGGGTTGAAATTTCACCGGTGTAAGGATAAGGTCGATGCGGGACATGGACCTTAATTGGCCGTTGTGGTCATGGGGGCACGTCATGTTCTCAAGCAGCAGGGCTTGCCACGGCAGCGCATCCATTAACCCAAAGGGTGGCCTTTAGAATGTGAAGTTCAACATGGTCCTGGGGGGCATGGGAGGAGGAAGGCCACAAATCCATTGGAGTGTTTAGCCAACAGTTCATGTCACTGACTACAAAAGGGTCTGAGGGTAGTGGAAGGGATTTGACTGATGGGAAAAATTCCTGACGCTCTTGTGCACCGTTTGGGGCATAGATGTTGATGATAGTGTGTACCACGTCAGCCCACAAAAAGGTTACAATGAGGACTCAGTCATTGAAGAAGGTTTCCAATGATAAAAATTTGAAAAAATTATTTTTCCAAATTAGCACCCCACAATACTTTGACCAAAAGGATAGGGATGGGAGGAGCATTGTTTTCAAAGCCTCCTCGAAACCTCATGGACAGTGGGACTCCTGGATGGCCAGGATATCCACGGGTAAATTTTTTGTAAAAAACTCAGTTTCCTAGCCCTGGATGGTGAGGCCTTGAGTCTGGCAATATTCAATGTCCCTAAAGTGAAGGTTTCCCCCATCACACTTTAGGTGCAAGGGGGTGGGCACCTGGGCCCACTAGCCTCCTCTAGACCCCCATGGGCCTTCATGGCAGCGCAGGTGTTTGCAGCAACACTATCAGTGTTTTTGTTAATTTTTGCAGAAAAGTTTGCGTTGGCTTTTGCCTTCACTTTTTGTTTCCCTGACGTTGGACAAATTTTTTGTGGTACAGATGAGTTTGGTGCACCATCGAGTGGGGTAAAAAGTTTTTTTTCAGGTAGGTTGAAGATCAAGTCAGTTTTGACTGGAGCTTGGTTGCAAAGATCAGGAGAGTTCAAGTCACCCATCGGATCCTCAGATTGGGTGGCCCAATCAGTATGGGCTTCCCAATCTGATCGGTTGGTGGATTCCCAATTTGCTTCCGCTGTGAAGGTTTTGATATCCTCCTGGCGTTGGGAGTGTGGGATAGCAGTGGTGACTTTGGCCCGCTTCCTTGGCTGCGGCCCTGCAGGCCTGCTTGGCCTTCTTCCGCTCTTGCGGGGAAATAGGTTTTACCAGAAGGTAGCAGCCTTGTGCTCCCCACGGGAAAGCCTCTTTGGTGCTTATGGTTGGTTCATAGTGTGCCTCTCCGCTGACCATGGCTGCTGAGGGGTGCTCTTGAAATGTGACGCCCTCCTTGGTGGGGCATGCATGTGCCTTATGGCCAAACGCATCACAGTGGGTGCAGATGGGGGGCGCTGTCCACAGTTACCCAGAAAGGGTGGGTGGTATGCCCTTTGATGTTAATAAAAGTGGAGTGCGGGATCTGGGTTAGGTCCTTCACGATCTCCTTGGTTGGGGTCAGAACTGCAATGGCTTTGCCAGTGCACAGGTGTGGCATCAGCGTAAAAAATTGCATTTTGAAAGACTGTATTTCACTTTAGATGGCGAGACCATCTTTCAGGTGTTGCTCCAAAATGTCACGTTCTACCATAGTAGGCAAGAAGTCAAATGTGAGGAAAATTTGGTTGGATTTTGTCCATCTAGTGCATTTTGTTTTGATGACTCATTGCCCTTTGGGGATGTTGATCACTACGCGCACTGCAGCAGCCTCATCTGCTGCCTCCTTGTTTTTGAAACCTAGGTCCAGCCAACTGCATGACATGGAATGAGGTGCGACATACACCGCGGTTGGGAAAAAGTGTGCACATCCCCACAAAATTTTTCCCATAAAGCCATTTGTTGGATGTCCAGAAACACGCAGACTCCATATTCCACCAACAAAAGTGGCTGGGAATTTGGCGTATTGATGTACTGGTTGCATCGTGCTTGCCAAGCGAGGATTTCTGGGGAAATAGTGACTGCTGGTTTTTTGAAATTTTTTTTTATTCCGCCAGTTTCTCCGTGGCATTTTCAAACGTTTGAGGCCGCGGGCCTCCCACCTGCTCCTCTTACCTTACTTGCCCAACTGCTCCCTGACATGGGTGCAGACTAATCTCATCTATGAGATTTATCAAACTAGATTCAGACTTGTATTAAATGGGTTGCAAAAGTGATTGCAACGAGAAAGAAAAGTGTCCCCTCAATTCAGACTGATTACCATGACAATAACCTAGCAAATAGGCTCAATTAACTGGGCATAAAGTTGACTATTTTATCAACGTATTGCCCTGTGATTGATTCCTAAATCAACTCTAAAAATCCCATGGATTAATAACAGCAATAAGATTGCCCCTAAAATTATTAAAATAAGTTTTCCACTTTTGGCGAAATTTTGTATGTTGATGCTCATAATTAGCATAATAGCATTTACAAAAGGACAGCCTAAATGTAAATACCAAGTGCAAAAAGAGTTCTGCTAACGTCCAGATTAGGAGGACATTAATAAGCTTAAATCAAAGTGAATCCCTCAACAATCATATTTTTCCAGCTTTGTGAGAAAACTTGATAGCACTTACACAAGGACAGCAAAAATTTAATATACCTAGTGCTATCAAGAGTCTTCCAATATCCCAATTAGGGGTAAATCATTAAGCCTCATCAATGCCAACTTTTCCTAATAGCTGTACTTCATCAGCTGTATGATAGAATGGTAGAACTTGCACATGAACATCCAAAATGGTAGACCCAAGTGCTATTGAGAGGCCAGCTGACGTCCTGATTAGGGGTGCATTTAGTTTACATTAATGCAAATTTTACCAGAAGCAGTATTTAATCAGCTTTATGAAACTCAAGTTAGAATGACCTTAAGACAATTTTTCACATTTGGGTTACATTTTTGTACCTGAAACCTTCCCAATTTTGAGGGTATTTTACCATCAATAATTCTAGTAAAAGGTCATGGTTGTATTAGTTCAAGGGCCAAACTGAGATGGAAAATATTTCTAAGTGGAAATTGTGCGCTTGAAGTGTGCGAGGAGAAGCCCTAGAGGTATAAATACTGGCGCCTGGCATAATGAAAAGATTAACAAATAAGATTATCAAAGCATATCTTCCACAATAATATATATATATTTATTAATCTTTAACCTGGTGCTTATCATAGTCTGTTCTTTATGAGTGTTGACAAGCTGTTGAGTCAAAAACACCAGCTTGTAACTTTGCTTGCATCGGTTAAAAGTTCCTAAATCCAAAGAAAAAATTTAGCCTAAATTGGAGAAGGGTCAATTATATTAGATAATTTTAGTGAGCAACCAAATGTTTAATATACAGTAAGATAATGGCTACAAATTGAGGATCCTTCAGCTGAACTTCTTCCTTATTTAAAGAGAAGGCTTTTATTAAACAAGCAAGCAATCCTCAGATTTGTTAATAAGAAAGATATGTAATTCTGGTGTATTAATAAGTGCAATCTATCATATCTTATATATAGGGGAATCTTGGATAAATTTTTAAAAGATTCTTTTTTGTATTTTTATGCTCTTTGTTAAGCTTAAAAGATATTGTTTTGACTAGGCTTCTATGTTCAGATTAATCAATACTATTTCTCTCCAGGTTTGAATAATGTGGTTTCCATTACATTAAGACCAGTTTGGAATTCAAACACACATCACCCAATCCTAATAGTTTCCAGCTTGCATGAACATATGAATCTATCTTTAGTCAATTACTTTGGATTTAGTTTTACAATGGCTGATGCTAACCTGAGAACCCCTTGTATTGCTATCAGGCGTAACAGTGTAAAATTTGGGGAACATCCAATGTGCTTTAACTGCGTGGAATTCTCATTCAGCACAAAGAAGGGGGTGAGGAAGGCAGCCGTCCCTTTCATGACCAGTGCAATTTGGCCCATGTGGCGGATAAGGAGTGGGTGTTGGCATACCCCCTCAATGTCGCCTCCTTTCCCTCCTACTTTACCACCCATGAGCTAGTACATTAGATTAGGGGGGTCTGCATGGAGGTGGCAGAGGTAAGAGCCGTTGCCAAAGGGAAAGTGGTGGCATTTATCCCTGGAAATGATTTCAAGTTCCACTGAAGAGGCCAAAAATTTTAAATGAATTGAGGTGCTGTGAAATTGAGCTGAAATTAGTCCTATCAGGTTCAAATCCCCATCAGGGTGTTTCCCTTTTCACCAAAAGAGTGAAGTCCAATCCCAGAGATATTGAAGGCGTCAAATCTATACAATATCAGTGAAAAACCCCCTTGTGGCCTGGCCATGAGCACAATCATTTGCCTTCCTGACAAAGGGATACAAATCTGCAAAGCACAATCACGTTGAGAGGGGAAATTTAGTGCAAAATTTGAGTGAGAGTAATTGGCGAGAAGAAGGTTGATTTGGAATCAAGATAATAATAGAACCTTGCTTCATTGGAATTGGCTGAGATCATGCTACCCTCTGTTAATGCAGCCCTCATTTATTTCCTAAGCCCTCCAATACTTAAGACAACCGTCCCTCACAGGTACAGTTGTCAGTCAATTAAAAGAAAGTTTGTTAATAAATAAATTTTCCTTCCAACCCAATTTTCCAGTTATAATTTTTACCACTTTCTGAAGCTGATGTTACCAAGTGCCATGGTCCTGAGGTTGTGCAATGACTGGTCCCTAGTGACCATCATCACTACACTGCTGCCTTCTCTCCTTGAATAGTATATTAAGTATTGTCCTTTTGGGGATGTCCCCCATTTTTGGACGCCTTCTGGCGCCAAGGTGTACTTTTGATATTGGCAATTGTCTCTCCCTGTTGGGCGAGGTTCCATGACCTCTATATGCGCTCAACAACCCATATTACCTCAGAGAATTTGGGGCCCTCTGAGGTACCAAAGGAGTTAACCGCAGTAGAATATGCTGCCACTGGTGGCCAATTTTTGGTTACTGATAGGTATGTGGTAACGGTGATCATCAGTCGCCTCCCCACAATCACTTCTCTTTCCGCCCACTACCAGGTCATATGGATGTCTTTCCACAGCATTCTGGGTTGCTTTTTGAGTGTTCACGCACCCCAACTGTCAGGATAATCTCAATTTCAGTTAGCAGCTTCCATGACAAACAGTCAAAGTTATAGCTGACTGCCTTGTGGTCCTTACCTTTAAGGCAACCAACAGGGCATGAGAAGAACTTTTAAAATTCAGTCATGAGCCAGCATTGAAAATGATATGATTTAGCTTGAGTTTAAAAATATAAATTTTTTTATATGCTTATCCCAAGGAAATAAAATCTAAATTTAAAATCAAACAATACTACAATGTCAAAATAATATAAGTATAAAATCATATAAAACTTAAGATAAAAGTTAGGAATCCAGTACATTGATGAATCCCCCTCGGGTTGGGACCATCTAGTACTAAAAAAAAGTTAGAAATCCAGACATCGATGAATCCCCCCTCAGGTTGGGACCATCTAGAACTAAAAAAGTTAGGAATCCAGCGTGCTGACAAAAGACTTGGATTCTTTTCTAGGTACGCCAAGACCCACAAGGGCAGCCATGGCCCACAAGGCAACACTGGTTTCAAAGGGCTCTTGGTGGGAGAGTTGAAGGGATTATTGGAAAGGCTCCAACTCAGGGAATTGTTGCCCATTTGTTTTTTTGCTTATTTAAATTAAAAAAAATGTGTTTTGATAAGTATAATTTATTTAACCTAAAACAGGAAACTAAGAAAAAACCTAAAACCCTACCATTAGCAGGGTGATGGGTCTTATGGTAGAATGGAGGTGAAGAGCTGATAAGCTGAACTATAGTAGGGGAATGATTTCTGATTTCAATTAATTAATGTTTCTATTCACAATTTCGACTTAATAGTATTGGGCAATGGTTCCAAGCTATTCTGGGGAAAGTTTCTCAACTTCCAAATGTATCATTTTGTTTTTAATTTTAGAATTGGGGTGTTGGACTCAATCTCCATCTCTAACCCTTTCTTTTTGACTTTATGCTCGATTTTGACTTGCTAGGTAAGTTTTACTTACCCAGATTGGCTTCTGGTTGAGCCACTTGTTGGGTGCAGGAAATGAGAACCACTTTGGAGAGTTTCTTGAATTGTTCAATTTTTTCACAATTTTCTTGTTCCTTTAAATAAAAACTTACATACCTTAACACTAGGATGGTTTTGGGTTAGGAGTAGTTGTTGGAAAGGATGTGGCAGTCAGGGAGGGCAACAGCCGCCCATCTCTTGTCTAGAGTATGCCTTAGGTCAGATCTCTTGGGTGAGAGGTAATTCCCTAGGGTTTAAACCTTTTCTTGGTTCTAAAGGGGTACATGCCCTATCCAGCTTAGTAGCAGGAGCTAAGGCCCTTAAATTACCCAACCTAAAAGGACAAGGTTTATCCCCCTCAGGGGCACCAATTAAAATGTAATTCTTATGTGGGATTGGGATTTTGATGGATGCAATTGTAGCCTTCTTGGTGGGTAAGGTGAAGGTATCTCAGGGTTGGCCTTATGAAACTTGGCAACTAACTCTTGACATTTTTACAATCTTTAAAGGGAACCCAACTGTCTTAATAAAATAATTTTTTTTCAAGATACTAGGTACCGAAAACCTCATTTTGACCATTTGAGAGTTCAAGATTTGCTCTAATTTAAACTTTGGTGCACCCTCAACCATGATGGGCTTTACCTCCACAGGCTTCCGTCCTTTAAATGAAGACAGAGGAAATTGTGAATCTTCCAGTGTGAGGGAAGTTTTAAGTGGAAGGATCATTTATTTAACACCTTGGAAATGGGGAAGACGCTTGCACGCCTTCAAGCTAACTTATGGCATGGCACCTTGAGGTGCAAATTCTTGGTAACCATCATAACCAAATCACCTTCTTGATAGTTATGACCCTCACATTGTTTCTTGTATGAAAATCGCTTGCCGTCTTTGATGGATTTAGTAATCTGGCTTTGAACCTGTTGGTGAGCCTTATGGATGTGGGTGACAAAGAGATCTGCAGCAAGAATGTTACCACGCGCTTGTGGCCCAATGTTGAGCTCATGATAGTACCCCAAATTGGTATACATAGGTGACATCCCTGTTGATGAATGGAGATAGTTGTTGTATGCAAATTTGGGACATATGGAGTTCCACTGCTCATGTGTCCTGAGAAGCAGTCGTGTATCATCTAAGATACTGCTCTAAGGACTGGTTAGTGCGCTCCATTTGGTCATCTGACTAGGGGTGATAAGCTGAAGATCTGCATTGCTTAATTTTAAACATTTCAAAAAAAGCCTCCCAGAATTGCGATGTAAACTGAAGACCCTTATCACTGATTACTTTCTGGAGAGCCCTAAATAAGGCAAAAACATATGCCACAAATAGCCGTGACATGTCCTCTGCTGTAGTAGTTGTCATACAGGGGATAACAATAGCGTATTTTTAAAGCGCTCTAACACCATAATGATTGCTTCATACCCACAGGAGTTAGGTAAAATTGCAATATCGTCCACTGACAATGACGTACATGGTTCCTTTGCTTATTGAAGAGGGTAAAGGAGGCCGTTCCTCCATGTTCTTTCTGACTTAGATCAAGCGCAGATCAGCATTGCTTAATCCAGGTGGTAACCTCCTTCAACACTCCATTCCATAATTACCTTTGTTTGATGAGGTTAATGCATTTTTTAGCGCCAGGATGCCTCATGTTCATAGATCTTGATGTTCCTTATGACATGGGAACGCAGCTTAGAGGGAACTCATTTCTTGTCGTGAAAATATTACCATATCCTTTTTGGGAATACCATTCAGAAGGGGCTTTAACATCATCAGTGTTCGCCAGGAGGTCTCGTCCTTCATGATCAGTAGACTGGGATCCTAAAGCATAATCCAGGCAGGAATCATAATTGACAATAGTTACCTGGAATGGTTAAGATGTAATATTTTAGCAAATGACTCAGACACATTATCAGGGATAACATCGTACAGGGGAGGAACTTCATTGGCAGGGGGCTACAGGCTCCAAAGGAGTATCAGAGGTACTTTGGATGTGGACCTACGTTATTTGGCTTTGGCTTTTATTTTTAGGTTTGAGTTTGGGTTAAGGCTTAGTGTTGGTGTGGGGGATGTAATCACAGCAATAGCTGGATGTGACGGAGAAATGAACTGTTCAGGAATATTCTCTGTGACTAATTTTGAGTCTGTATCTACATTAGGGCCAATTTTGGTGCACGGCTCAAGATATCAGGTAAAATATGAGTGGCTTCTTTGACAAACTTGTACTTAAGTTCCATTCTCAGAAGTTCATGATGAGTTCTGGTCTTCATGCTATCCAGTTTCTGAGGTTTGAAATAACAGGTGAGCGACTTGTGGTCTGGGCGCACTACCACTATGTGTTTACCCCTGTAACAGGTACCGCCAATGCATCAGGGACCACGAAACTTTCGCCAACTCTTTATCATAAATAGCCAAAACTCGCTCAGTGGCGCTAAACATCCTTGAGAAGTAAGCCACAGGGTTCTCAAGTCCCTCATGTTTCTTCAGAAGTATAATACCAACTGCAGTGTCAAAACCGTAGCATGACGCAATAAATAGCTTATTATCATCAGTATGAAATTATAGGGGTAGTTTTGATTACCTCCGTTAATGTCTCAAAAGCCTGCTGGAATTCTGAAGTTCAGACAAATGATCCGTAATTACCTGTGAGGGGGTGAAGTGGTGAGGCAAGCATTGAGATGGCTGGTTAGAATTTATTAAAAAATATAGTATATCTTAAAAGCTCTGAAGTAGTTTCTGTGTCACTGGAGTAGGCCATGGGCGAATAGCATCCTGCTTAGAAGGCGCCATGGTATGACCATCTTTTATAATCAGATTTACTAGGGATTAGACTTAATCCTTAAAGAGCTTGCAATTGGATGGCTTAGCAATCAGACCATTTTTCTGGTGGGTTGCAATCACTGCTACCAAATCCTTGCTGTGTTGTTCAGCATTAGATGACTGGATCAAGATTTCATCCCCATAAATAAGCGTACTGGAGAATCTGAGATCCCCCAAGGCATCATCTATTTAGTACTGGAAAACTTCTGGGGCATTTTTCAGACTATAGGCATAACTTTAAACTGGTAAATGCCATATCAGGTGCAAGTTGCAGTCAGCCACTCCTGGCTAGACTGACCCAAACCTGATGGAAAGAATTCACTAGATCAAGCAAGGAGAATGCCTTTGATTTAAAAGTTGCCTGGGAAATCACTGCCTCCAAGAGAAAAGAGTAGAGGTCAGAAACTTTCAAATTATCAATGTCCATATTTCACTCATGGTCCAAAGTATCATCAGGATTCTGGCAAAGGCTACAGGAAAGGACATAAGAGAGATTTTTTTGACCATCCACCCCTTCAGCAACCTGTCATCAGTCCACGTACCTAAAGCCTGGATTTCTGAAGCTGTGTAGCGATATAAATGATAGTTGAATTTTTACCAGGTCCACTATTAACTAGAAATCAAGTCAAAGTCTGAGTGACTGAGCAGCTTCTTGGACTTTCCATACCAAAAACTGACTTAAATGAAGCTATTTAAGAAACAAAATAGGCAATTGGGACCTTCTAGTAATAAAAAAGAAACAAAATAGGCAGCTAAGGTACAATCTCTGTAGAGTAACCCATAGTTGCTGCTATCATGCTTCCTGCAGCTAATATGGGAAGAAGGGGATTTCACCTGAGCGAACATTAGAGATAAAGCTAGAATATTCCAGTCCAAGTCAATACCCACTTACTGGCGGCGCCACCATCCTACCCAAAATAGCTGGATGAAGAAATTTTAGGATCGCTGAAAGGTAGGATACTAAACATATTTATGGGCAACATTGCGTAATGGTTCAAAAAGAGGAAGTTTGAGCATAGGAATACAAGATGCCTCAAAATTGTGGAACATGGGTAAGTGCAAGATATAAAGCTCGCACCACATTAAGATCAATGAAGTTCCCTGTGGCTCTAGTGTCTACCAAGGCAGTGAACGTTTACATTGCGTTGCTCTACTGAAATAGAAAGGAAAATAAAAAGTAAGACTAGATTAAAATTTAATCAACTCATCAGCGGAACAAAGAGTTGAGCTGGACTTCTTAACCTTGGAGGATTTGCACACCTTGGTGAACCTGTTGATGAATTGAGATGGCATAGCAGCGTCCCAGGCATAAGAAAAAGGTTCAGACTCAGGATTTTAAGGGTCAGATAATGACTGCACCATTAAAATATCATCTTAAACTGAAACTATGCAACGCCTTTCTTACACCTGAAGGACAAGTGATATGTGGTAGGAATTGATAGCTGGAGCTGCAGGGCTTATGGAAATTGCAACCATCACCAAAGAGTCATTTGAGAATCTTTGGGAGGGGAAAATGCTTCAATGTGGGACTGGTCCAAATGAACCACTATAGCCCTTTCAGACCCCTGAGAGGGGTAGTTTAAGCCTCAGTGTTATAACTTAGGCCCGTGTTGTAAATATGTAACCATATATTATTGTAATCTATCACACTTTGTGCACTTACCGGGGAAATTGGTGCAATAGTCAAGAGCGTGGGGTTCATTTTTTCTTCAAAGACATTCACCACTCTTTCGCTTGTTTCTACCCTGTTGTCAAATAATAACACCTTTCTGTGGCCTAATGAGAGCAAACTAGGGGATCCACAAACTCTGGCTTTTTACAATAAATTGAGAGTAAAAAAGAGATTGTGGGCTGTGCTGCAAAATTTGTAGAATCTGCTGTATAATATAATAAGAGTATTCCGCGGACAAAAGCTAAAGAGCACTCATAAAAAGAAAAAAGTCCTTGTTTGGTGGCAGAGTCATTCAAAGTCATATGATTTTGAACCAACAATTGCACCTTTTTATTTTTTAGTTTAGGTTATGATGTTAGTACCAAGCGTGATAAGTAAAGAACTGGCTTCCTTCATGGGTACGCCAAGAACCACAAGTGAAGCCATGGTCCTCAAGGCAAAGAAGGTTTCAAAGAGCTCCAGGTGGGCGCGTTGGAGTGGGTGTTGGAAAAGGTTCTAACCAATGTAATAGTTGCCCATTTTTTGTTTTGCTTACCAGAAAAAGATGTGTTTTAATATATAATTTATATAAATTAAACAGGAAACTTTAAGAAAAAGAATAGCCCAACACCCTAACAGCAGCAGGGTGCTGAGTCTTATGATGGGAAGGAGGGGGAGAGCTGATAAGCTGAACTACAATAGTGGGAATAATTCTGATTTAAATCAATTATTTTATGGTTTTTATCCCAATTTTCCCTTGATAGTATTGGCAAATGGTTCTAAGCTATTCTGGGGACAGTTTCTCAACTTCCAAATGTACCATTTTGTTTTTAATTTTAGAAATGGGTTGTTGGGTTAATTCCCATTTTCAACCCTTCCTTTTTAACTTTTTTTGAGTTTAAATTTATAGTTATGTTTTTCCTACCAAGATTGGCTTCTGGTTAAGCCCTTTGTTGGGGGCAGGAAATGAGAACCACTGTGGAGAGTTTTGATTTGCTTAATGCCTTCAAAATTTTCTTGATTTTCATTAAATATAAACTTACATATTTTGATACTAGGATGGGTTTGGGTTGGGGGTAGGTGTGGGAAGGAATGTGACAAACAGGGTTGGGAGGCAGCCACCCATCTCCATCCAGGGTTTTCACAAATTAGATACTTGGGTGAGGTAATGCTCTAGGTTTTAAACCTTCTTTGATTTTAAAGGTGTACATGCCCTTAAGAAGCTTAAGTGTTTGGGCTAATACCCTTACATCTGAGATCAGATCAAACATGTGGCATTTTTAGATTTTTTAGCTTTTCATAATTTTGTTACTAAGCATTCTCCATCATTTAAAAAACGGTAAATCATGCTAGATTAACTAGCTTATTTTTATCAATTCTGCTATACAGTAAAAAAATATAAACTACGCTTATTTTTTATTAATTTCTGTAAGATTCTGAGGATAGCTCGCTTGATAATTAAAGTCCTGCAACTAAATTGGGAAGATGTTTGGCCAATAAACCTCGATTTTGCCAGTGTCTTATAGCACTTTGACCTTTTGGAAACTCACTAGGCTTGTTGAAATAACCCCAAATATTCTGGTTGATTTCAGGCTCAATATTTCCTTCATAATTGGGAAAAATTTCTGAGGAAGGGAAAGATACAAGCTGGGGATTTGGTCCTTCCAGATTGTCAACACTTCTTCAAAGAAAGAATTCAGATGAGAAAACTGGGAAAAAGGTGAGATAAAATATCTTTTATTAGAAGATATTTATTTAATGATTAGTCATTAGGCCAAGCGCCGGTATTTATATCTCTAGGGTATCTCCTGGACACATTTGAGCGTGCAATTTCAACAGATATATTACCACCTAAGTTCAACATTTGAACTACTATGACTGAGACCTATTCTTAGGGTTATTGGTGGCAAGAACACTTAAATTGGGAGGATTTCAGGGATAAAAATTTCAATAAAACACTCAAAATTCGTTCTAGGATATTCTTGATTTAAGTTTCATCATACTGCTGATGAAATACACTTTCTGTGAAATCTTGCATCAATTAAAGTAGATGATGTACCACTAATTGGACATCAGCAGGCCTTTCTCTTGATAGCACTATGTACTCCCTTTTGGGCAGTTTATGTGCAAGTGCTTTTGTGCCAATTATGCAGATTGACATATGAATTTTGCCCTAACGTGAAAAATTGATTTCATTATTCATTCATTTGATTTTCCATGGGACTTTTAAACGTTAACTTCAGGTCAATCCTGAACAAATTTGTATACTAGTTGTTTGATTGCATTTCTGATAATTGGGACCAATTACTGAGATTTGCTGCAGTGATAATTGGCCATAATGCACGAGTGGATTCAGCCTAAGCTTTTTGATAAAATACTTGATCAAATTGACGTTGAGATATTTGGCCCAAGCCATGTAGTTGCAATAGGCTTTGAGGTGAAAATCAAAGCTTAGTTTAAGCATTGTGAGGATAATTGGCCTAATCTGATGGTTCAGCAAAAGGTTTTTTTAAGTCAATTTCTAGAATCTGCTATTTTCCCCCCACTTGACTTGAACATAAGCCCTAAGATTTCTAAATAGCATTGTTGATCAACAGCATCTTTTATCTTTGGCCCAAACGCTCAACAATCATTTCTTTGGGTCTTCTATTTGGTAACCTTGGCCCAAACGCCAAATGAGTCTAAAGTATGATCCTCTTATCATTAATTTTGACCTGAGTGCCCATCAAGTCTGAAGCTGGATCCTCTTCCCAACCTCAAGTGCATAATACAGTGTTAATTAAAATAAAAACTATTATTATATATAAATGTTTGTTGGTTTGTTTATTGTTCCTTTTTCTTTCCTTTTTTACTTTTTTGTTTCTTAATCAGCCCATTTATTGAATCTTCTTAGGAATTTCTGCATAGACTTGGTTCTATATATGGCTGTTCCTAATATCCTTGATAGTGTATATAAACTTAGATGTCTTCTCAATCACTTAAATGGCCCAACCCAGATGCATATAACTTTTGCAAATGTTCCAGTCCATGGGTGTTACAAAATAGAACTTCATCATTAAACTTCAAATTTAGCCAGTGTGTAGCAATTCTCTAAGTCCTTTTGACATCGGGCCTTTTTCTCAGCAAAACTGTTGTTGAAGGCTTGAGCTTTTAGTTTGATTATAGAATCCACAAGCTTCTCAACATATTGAGGGTAAGTGTTTTTGCCAGGTTCCTCTAGGGCCATTTATAGCAGCGTTGGTAGGGCCAGATGTCTTCCATATAGTACTTGAAATGGTGACATCCTGGTTGATAAATGTGAGGAGTTATTGTAGGCTAATAATGCTGAACTTAAGTAGGTACTCCATTCAGATGGTTTAACCAATGTTAATTTCCTAAAAATGTTCACCAACATCCCATTTGCGCGCTCAACAGTACCATTAGTTTCAGAATGATAGGGGGAAGAAATCACACCTTGTACTCACATTAATTGGTTGAGCTTGGCAAGGACATTGGTGGTAAAGTTGGTTCTATTATTGGTCAGAATAACCTGGGGAAATCCAATTTTGTGAATGATGTTTTTAAGGACGAACTTGGCAGTGGTTGCTGTTCCAGCTTCCTGAATGGCCTTGACCTTGATGCAATTGGGCAAGTGGTTAATGGCTACGATTATGTACTTGGCCTTTGTATTGCTTGTTGAAAGTAGGCTGAAAACGTCAATAGAAACAGTGTGCCAGGAAAAATTGGGCCAAACAAGCTGGTAAGATGTGCTTTTTCAGAATGGTTTTTCACCTTGGCACTCCACACAGCATTCTAGCATTTCTTTAATGTAAAATTGCATTGGCTCCCAATAGTAGAATTGCTTTAGATGCTCTTTCGTCTTCTGATTCCACCATGCCCTATGGCCTTATGCGCCGCCATAATAAAGTCTGTTTGGGATGGGGGTCTTGAAAAAATACTTATTGCCCTCGATGATCTTGTAAAGCATCCCGTTTTCAATGGTTGTATTTTTACATAGATCTGATAATATCTTTTGAACGGATTCAAGCTCATCTTGAGACTCTCCGCTAATTATTTTCATAAACAACTCATTGGCGGCCTGACTAAGTGTTGAAATGGTGGGTATTTGGGATAGTCAATAAGCATTTTGTTGTTTTACCCAGCTTAATTATCAATGGTGTAATTATAAGCATGAAGCTTTTATGCCCAGTGGGCTAATTGGCCCTCAGGTTCTCTAATGTTGTTTAACCATCTTAGGGAAGCATGATTGGTAATAATTTAAAAATGCATGCTAGTAAGGTAGACCCAAAATTGCTTGCAAGCATATATGACAGCTAAGAATTCTCATTCCATCATTGTGTAGTTCATTTCATGAATGTTTAATGTCCAACTAGAGAAGGCAACTGGATGTTCTTCACCATCTTTCCAACTTGGGATAACACGGCCCCCACTGCTGTTCTGGATGCATCAGTTTGGACAATAAATTCGCAATCAAAGTCTGGGTATTGAAGAACAGGCGCGCCTAATAGAACTGATTGGAGTTGGTCAAATGAATATGGAAAGCTGGAGTCCGGTCAAATGAATCCTGGAAAGCTGGAGTCCAGTCAAATGGGTTTTTATCTTTGAGTAGATATAAAAGCGGCTCCCCAAGTTGTGTGAATAAAATAAATTGGCAATAGTACCCAATCATGCCTAGGAATACTTAAATATTGCGTTTAGATTCAGGCCATTTCATTTT
The DNA here is from genome assembly GCA_022478985.1 of Massospora cicadina. Taxonomy (NCBI): domain Eukaryota; kingdom Fungi; phylum Entomophthoromycota; class Entomophthoromycetes; order Entomophthorales; family Entomophthoraceae; genus Massospora; species Massospora cicadina. Next base: position 34,468 of record JAKSZP010017484.1, read on the forward strand.
AGAGATGACATCCAGCTTAAAGGGTTGGGGCTGAAGACCACTTTTTCAATTATATATCTGAGGTATTCTAGATGGTCTTTACTGAACTGGCACTTTCTGGGCTTGATTTTTAAGTTTGCAGCAGCTAACCTTCTGAAAACCTCCTATAAGTGTTCCAGGTGGCCGTCAAAAGTGCGGCTGAAAACGTTGATCTCATCAAGGTACACTAGTACACATAATAACTTCAAATCTCCCAGAATTGTGTCCATAGCCCTCTGAAAAGTAGCCAGGGCATTGCAGAGCCCTTGAGGCATTATTATCAGCTGAAATAGGCCCTCTTGAGTTATAATTACACATTTATCACGATCCTTTTTGGGAAGATCTATTTGACAATATCCAGTGATAAGGTTAATTGCCAAGAAGAACTTCACGCCCCGTAGTCTATCCAAGGCATCAAAATTCATGACAGAGGGTACACGTCCTTCTTTGTGATGTTGTTTAAATTCCAAATAAAAATGGCTACTTGGTTGCTTCCATCCTTTTTCTTCACTATTAAAATTGGTGCTGCCCATGGACTTTTTGAATGTACTAACATGCTACAATTAAGAAGTTCCTTAATCTTCTTGGATACAGCTTCTCTGATAATTTTGAGCGTCTAATTGGGCATAATTGAATTTTTTTGTGACCTCCAGTATCGATTTCGTAGGTGACACCATTAGCACATCCCAAGTTAAAATAATCTTGTGCAAATATTTCCAAATATTTAGAGAATAACTCCTAAGCGTGGCCTTTCTCAGAGTTGTTCAAGTTTCTTAAATCGGCCATAGGGATGACATTATTTATGCTGAGTAGGTCCCTGTTAGGGAGCCATAATTTGACAAAAGTTCTGAACTCATGGAATGAGTGAATTTCTGAGGTAGGGATCAGATGTAGAAATGCGATTGTTGATGTTGCTTATTGGAGATGGGCCGATTTTGCAGGTTTGCACATATGATCATTTCTCCATGTCCAGGAATGATAATACCAGGGGCAATGTTTGATTTGAATTGAGATTTGGACCATGGTTGATATACTTAACCATAAAGTCCATCCAGGATATTAATTGTTAGTACCCTCAGGATGATTACTTGATATCCAGATGCTATAGTGATGATCTGATTTGATTGAAGTGGAATGCCATTTGACTCATCAATCTAAGTGGGTAGTGTTTTTATCTTTGACTGAACTTTGGAATACTCAATTGGGACTGCTCCATCTTTGTAGGCCAGATTTATGAGTAGGCTGATTTTCTTTTTCTTAACTGCCCTATCCCAGTTATAGTAAAGTGGAATACCTGGCTAAGAATGGAAAGCTTATTGTCCTTATGATTGGTAACAACTATACATCTTCTTAGGAAATCATAACCAATTATGATATCATAGTTTTTATTTGGAAATACTATAACTGTTGCTGTTACTACAATAGATCCAAATCTGAGAGGTAGAGTACTGTATTCACCCAGCAATTTAGTTGTATGCACTCCAGCTGTTCCATATTCTTAAAAAAATGGGCAACATTGGGCGCAATTTTAAGCTTTCTAACCAACTTTGTACTGGATATATTGATAGGAGCACCACTATCAACAATGGCCCAAACTCTCACCTTGTTTACCACTATGTCCACATAAGTACATTCAGTGTAGTTTTCAGAGGCATTTATTGTGTGAATGCTATGATTGCTTCCCGATTCCAGGTGTAATTTCAGGCTTTAGCAAATATCTGGGAAAGTTATCTTCTAAGGTCTTCATATGAATAGCTACTTGAACGTTGTTAAGCTTAGGTAGGTTGGTCAAACATCTGGGTTGGAGGTCTAAACCATTGTCAATAATCTGCTTTGCGTAAGGTTTTGATATTTTTGCTTGAGCTTCTTTGGTAATTTTCAAGGGTTTAGTTGCTTTTGATGTGGCCCAAATAGTGCCCATCATGACATCATTATCCATGATATGGTGGAGGTTATCTTTAGCAACATCTTTGGCCCTAAAGTGCTTGCCAGGGTCAGGTGGAATGGTTTGAACATCGGTGGAGTTAGAGAATTCCACCTCTACTCTACCTGCACTTTTACTGCCTCACTGTCGCTGTTGATTTCTAGAGCAACGTTGAATCCAGGTTTCTAGTTGGGCTGTCTGTAACATTGGTTACCAAAATGCCCCTTGACCACCTTTGTGGCATGTAAATAACCCTTTTTGCCGCTTTTTCTTTCTTTTTTTATTTTTAGTTTGGAAATTTTTCCCCTGTTCAGACATAGTGTTGCTTTTTGGTCCCAAAAATTGGGATTTTGTTGATCTTTGGCCCTATTAGGGATAATAAAGTTATAGGAACAGCTTTTTAATTGATTGGTAAGCTCTTGGATTTCCAAGCTTCCATTAAATGCTGGTACCATTACATTATGAAGTTCACAGAAGTCATAACTGCAAGCTCCATTGAAATCTTGGCGTCAAACTTATCTATTGCATTGCACCCACGCAGAACTTGTGCCTTATGGAAAAATCTATCCACAAAGCCCTTAATTGTCTCATTCTGCTTAAATTAAATATTAAGAAGCTCTATTTTTCGGGTTTTAATTTCTCAGGCCCTCCAAAATGTTTTGTCTCTGCAATTTTGGCATCCATATAGGACCAATCGTCACCCAAATAGGGCATAATGAGGTCACAGCTATGGGCGTCAAGTGAGTTAATCAGTACTAATCCTTTTGCATGGTCTTAAGCATCCTCATTGATTTTTTAAAATATCTTGAGGAAAGAGTAAACGTTCCCATCCTTATCAAACTTTGGTAAATTCAGTGACTTGAAGTCATCTCGCCCTATTTCAGGCATAGAGGTTGTATTTCTTCTTGAGCGTCTTGGTGTATCATCGCCCATAATTGGCCTATTTTCCCGTTGAGAAGTATCCAGAGTTGAGATTGATGCTAGGACTCTAGGCATAGAATGGATGTTTGAAATATCAGTTTCTGCGTTGGTGTCAATTTCCAATGATTTGATTCATGATATGGCTCCAAACTACTGGATTCTGAAGCTTGAATTCAGCCCTTAGTTTGTTTCCCAAGCTGTTTTTTGGCCAAATAAGCAGCACTTTTTCCTATTTCTTTTTTGTCAAAGCTGAAAGAGCACTGGCAGCCTTGCTTTTTGAGGGATTCGAATTCTTTTTTTAAAAGTTGTCATACTCCTCTTTGAATAAAGCTTGATTGGTCGTTATGCTTTAATATCTTTGGACATACTGTCTCCTCAGGATTTTCAGTTGATAATTGTATTTTAAATTCCCAATTCTCACGATTAATTTCAGTATTTCTGTCCTGCAAACTTGAGCCACAGTCCAAAGTTTAGAAAATTCCTCTTTGATTTGGGTATCATCTTCATCCCTATTTGGGACGTCTAATTTTGCTGCATGGTCTTCAAGGTTTTTTGTTTAGAGTATCCAGCTCAGCCCAAACATAATTCTTGAAGTCATTAACTTTTACATTTAACTCCAGGTGATTTCTTTGGCCCAAAGTGGCATATATGGTAAGTTGTTCTGATTAAAAATTAAGTAATCAGAATGGGTTTCCAGTTTTTGACAGAGTTTATTCATGTTTTTTACCCATTCATGTGATAGCACATGGTGATCATGATCTTCTGCGACTATCTTTGGGACTCCTTCGTTTAGAAGCTCTTCAAAGGTGTTTAATCTCTCATGAGCTTCATTGGAAAGTCCCATATTATCCACAATTGCTTTTAAAACTTCAGAAAAACTGGAATTTAGTTTTTCTAGTAGAGCAATTTGGGAAGATTGTTCCTCCCCTTGCACATGGTAAATTTCCATGATCTTCAGATTTTGTCTAGCAATGATTCGCTGGGTATGCTTAATAGAGAGTTGAACAAAGTTAACCAGTAATCATTAGTTGCTTGACTGTCTGTGAGACGTTTGGCAAGAGATGCTATGGTTGCATCTTGGTACTTCATATATATCTCCATCTTGTGCGCCTGATCCTTAAGGTAGTAGAACAGGCTGAAAGAGGGATCAATTTGTGAAGTACCAATCCTAAAACCCTGATTAGGGTCTCCAGCATAGCTTTTACGCATGCAGATGTAAAATTAATTGGGATGGCTGTATCTGCATGAGCTCCCCACACTGTTTAAAATCCAGGGAGTAGGAGGTCCCCACTTCAGAGCCTTGGTGGCTGGTATTAAATTATGAGATTTCTTTGTCACTAGTTTCCATCTCATTGTCACTTTCTCATCTGGCTGAATTTGCCAGTAATTGGCTATGGAAATCCATTTTGGAGAATGCAATTAGTTTTGAGTGAGCACCAGTTGTGAGATTCTGAGGATAGCTCACTTGATCTCTGGAATCCTGCATGCTAAAACAGGAAGATATTTGGCCAATAGATCCTCAATTTTGCCAATGACCTATGGTACTCTGACTGTTTGGAAACTCAATAGGCTTATTGAAATAGCCCCAACTCTTTTGGTCAAGTTTGGGCTCAATATCCTCATAATCGGGAACAACATCCAATGCAGGCAAAGTGGCAATCTGGGAATCCTGAGATCCCAGCTTGCTGACACTCTCCAAAAGCGACCTTAGATACAAATTAAATAAAGATATTAAAAATAGACTTTATTTAAGACTAGACTATTTGATGATAATTCATTAGGCCAGGAGCTGGTATTTATACCTCTAGGGCATCTCCTGGCCACACCAGAGTACAAAATTTCAACAGATATATCTTACCACCTCAGTTCAGCTTTTGAACTGATATTACTGAGACCTCTTCTTAGGTTTATTGGTGGCAAAATACTCTCAAAATCAGGAGGATTTCAGGGACAAAAAATTGCAATAAAAACACGCAAAATTGTCCTAGGATCTTGATTTGAGTTTCGTCATACTGCTGATGAAATACACTTTCTGTGAAATTCTTGCATCAATTAAAGTAGATGACGTAACCCTAATCAGAAGTCAGCAGGCCTCTCACCTGATAGCACTAGTTACTCCCTTTTGGGCAGTCCATGTGCAAGTGCACTGTGCCAATTACATGGATTGACATAAGAATTTCGCCCTAGGGTGTTAGATTGATTAGGTTACATTTATCTATCTGTACATGGGAATTTTAGACGTTATCTTTAGGTCAATTCCAAATGGTTTTTTGCTGAATGGTTGATATTGTTCCCAATAGTCAGGACCATTTGCTGAGATTTTCTGCAGTGATAATTGGACATAATGTGCAAGTGAATTTGGCCAAGCTTTCTGATAAATACTTGATTGAATTGACGTTGAGATATTTGGCCCAAGCCGTGTAGTTGCAATATGCTTTGAGGTGAGAATTAAGGTATTAGATCAAGCATTGGGGGGATAATCTCCCATCTGATGGTTTGTCAAAAGGTTTATCTTCGAGTCAACCACCAGAATCTGAAAATTTCATATCACCAACATTAATTGTAGCATTTCTTAGCTTTGCGCTATATATTGGCAAAAAGTGGAGGGTAAATGAATGGCTAATCAGTGGTGCCTGGAGGGACATTTTTTGATGGAACTTAACCTTCTCAAGAGGTTAAGAGGCTTCTAAAATTTTTCACTAAACTGGAGATATTTCAGTCTTATAGAATTGATTTTAGATAAAAAATTGAATATATGCTGTAAAAAGTACTTTACAAGACAAAAGGGTATTACTAGATAAGATACCAAGAGAAAATCAGAGATTTGATGTGTGATAGGTGAATACCATGTGTGAGGGTAAGATTCAGGAATGCAGTAGCAATGCCACAGTCCAGGTTTAGAGTTGGAGCAGATCAGGGTTCCTTGTTAAAGGATGGTTTGATATCACTTAATGGTAACAAAGTTAAATGGTTTCCATAATCTATTATTAGAAAGCAAATATGTGATAAATCATAATATCTGTCATAAGGTAGTTAATAGGGTGAGTAGAGGAATTAAAAACAGAGTACTTCCCCAGGCCTGGTAGCAGGATGAAAAGTAACTTGAATTAAGATTTTTCCATATCTAATCTGGTAATAGAGCACTCAGGGGGCAATTTATCATAGGTTGTTTAATTATTTGCTCTGCGCTATTATGTGAAATTGCTTAGTGCTTAATAATATAAGCGTTTATTGATTCTATTAGTAGGCATGATAAGAATATAATAGATACATTATAATAATACTAGGCTTTAACCCTAATTAAATATATAAAGTAATTATAAACATATGTTGATAGTGATAGTAAAGTTGACATTTATTAAGATAATTAATAAATCATAATCCTTAAGTCAAGGCTCCACTTTTATCAAGATGAATTCTGACAAAAACTCCTCCAAGCCTCAACTGGGGGTGATAATGATTCTGCCAGGGTGAATATGAAGCTTTCACTAGTATACGCCCAGTAACCAGTTTGCTTAAGTCAAGTTAAATCTGTTCATGCTAGTGTGATTCAGTTTAGCATATAATGGAGAGATCTCAACAAGGGAAAGAAAACCAAGAGGGATTAAGATCAACAAGCAATATAAGTTGCAGGACACCATTGGGCAGTTTTAGAGAATTTCACAATAGTCAGTTGGGATCATCAAAGTAAAAATTGATATGATCTTTATTAAAGAGCAAGGGGTGTAGCAGATGGTGTGTCAGAAGATTAACCAAATGGATTCCTCCCAATAATATTAATAAAGGGGTGTTGGTTAGTCAGGGGTGATTGCCACTTAATCACCTAGTTTAATATAATTTTAATGTTATTTAAAGGTCAATACCAGCAACTAGCAGTGATCACCAACTTTCAGTCAAAGCAGCTGCAACACCAGATTGTTGCCCCCTTTATAAAGCTGTCGCCAAATCAGTGGTGATGCTCACAGGAGAAATTCCATCTCCTGTTATCCCCAAAAGTCTTACTCAAAAGAGTAAAATCACAGTAAAACAGCTATACAAAAATGCTAAATATGCTATCCAGAACGTGGCAACTATAGCACAGAACCCAAAAGCTAAAATTACCTGAACCAACATCGCCACGTTTGTAAAACTCCCAGATGCCCGCATTAAAGCTGAAAAATCTTTAACCAAATATATCAGTGCCATTTACTTAGATGGCAATTTCCATAAAAGACTAATTACTAGCGATATCAAACCACATGCCACAGATGCCCCAACGCCCTTACTGTCTGCTGTGACACATAATCTACTATGGGAGGAAGAAGCTGCTGCTGAAGATGAGCCACCCAATCCCCCTCCCCTTCTGCCATGGAGGATAAGCGGTTTCTGCTGCCCACCTGGTTGGTTGTTTTGTTTGAAGTGGTTTACTCAATCCGCTCATTTGGGCGTTTTGTTTGACCCAATTAGTTACATTAATTTCATTTTTAACTTTTAGTTACAGTAATGTCCGTCCCCTGGTTGGCTTACCTCAAAATAAATATAAAATATAAAGGTCAATACCAGCAACTAATGCTGAGGTTGCTGATCAATTTATAATTGTTTGGGTTTGGAAGATTCTTAGTTTGACGCTGAATGTAGATTGTAGGTGATTGTGAGATTTTCTGGTGGAAAGCTGATGTATTTGTTATCAACCATCTGATGATGATTCTATTGCCTTGAATCTGATTTTGGCAGAAATTCTAGCTCAACGCCAACTGCCATGTGTGGCCAATTGTGGGATTTAACATTGGAAAGTCAATGTAATTTTTATCAATCATCTGAATATGATTTCTCTGTCCAAATTAAGAGTGCCAGTGACTTATGCTGATGATTCTTGAAGTAATTATAAATAGTAATTTATATATGGCTGACTGGAAACTTGTTCCAAGGATGAGTTGACCCATTATTTGGTGTTTGGGATGAGCAGAATGGGAGGGAATCGTAACCATGATTGACTGCAATTCGTTAAAATTCCTGTTTGTATGACAAAGGAGTTTTCATAGGCGCAGTAGCCTATAGTATAAATAGTCATCATTCCCTCCAAATAAAGATCTCTCATTCGCCCATCTTTCATTTTTTGTAAGTAGTTTGTCAGCTAGATTAAGGGAAGATGAGACTGAATATCGCTAAAGTAGGTGCAGTGTGACGTGTCTGGAGTGGCTGATACTTCCAGCTCCTATACCTCAGCCCTATGAGAAACCAATGTGAACCTGGCTAACTGGCCACTGACAATGAGGTGCTGATAGCTGTAAGCCATAAGGATGGTGCAGCGCAGGAGTTCCAAAGCTGCCCATAATTGAAGATGAACTCACCGGGGCACACCCAAGAAGGACCATGGGGCTAAGTCAAAGTTGTTGGTCTGCTGAGTTGCTGGGTTGGACATGGACTTGTAGAGGATTGAAATTCCTATGAAGGCGAAACAGAAAGGGTCAGCCAGTCTCCATACTGGTTGGCCTGGAACACTAGAGGAGCCCCTATTGTTAGAAAAGCGATTTTTCAACATGGGAGAGAGAGTCTGGAGAAGAATTTGCATAAATATACCTAGATTTAGGCTGAGTAATTGAGGGTTTAAGATGGTGAGCAGTGGCATAATCATTGAGTTAAGATTTTGGGTCAGTTGGGCATAAAAACTTTTCAAACCCAGTTTTGGGTCAGCTGGCCCAAGAAAACTTATCAAGACCATTTTTAGAGATAAAATTAAACTAAAAATTAGCAAAGTAAAATAAAATAAATAAAAATTTTACTTTCTTTTTTTAATTTTTTGTTTGACTATTGTTATTTTCTAAACTCTCTTTCCACTCGGCATAACTTTCCAAGCAAATTACACAAATTAATAAGAAAGTAAATTTCAATTACTTATTGTAGTTTAGCTCTAAAATCCTCAGATTCTCCGCCAGCTGCTCCAGTGTGAGACTGTGTCAAACTCCCCCACCATTTTCCATCCAGCAGGAAAATGTGCTCAGACTGGCTCGCCCAGTCATTCCAAACCCATGGAATGATTCATTCCTCCCAAGGATCTCAACGCCCACCTCAATCATACCCAAGTGGTACCTCGCTGCCCCCTGGTGCTCCCCTGGAGCAACATGCGCTATGGCCTAAGGGTTGAATATGGGAAACTCTTTTTTTAGTACTAGATGGAATATGGGAAACTCTTCCCATACCACGACCAAGCCATTATCAAAGTGGCACAGGCAATGATGACACCCGCCGTATTCAAGATTTCTGCCCCTATAAGGGGTATTTTGACCTCAGCTTCACCTGTGCTAGCTGATGTCACTACTGCAACAACTGTGCCCCTGATATTCCAGGGCACCCCTCTCCCCACAACTTGGACTCAGCTCCCAGTGGACACCACTTTGGTGGTTCAGTTTGCTGCCTTGCCCACCCACCTCCCCTGCAGTGCTCCACCAGGAGCTGATGGACAGTTTGGTAGCCTATGGCTCCAACCCCATCTTACAATTTGTGGTCCCAAATGGGGCCACACAACTGGCTGGGCCTCAGGTGTATGCCACAATCAGCCCTGAATTCAATAAAATTGCTGTTTCAATTCCCCCTTGGGCCATTATTCATTCAGCCCCCAACCATCCATTTTGGGCCCATGTCAAGGGCAGGCGGATGATTTGTCTATACTGTTTTGAGTTGGACCACTCAAAAAGCATGTGCCCCTCCCTAGCCACTTCTGACAGATCAGATTTCTCATCTGCTAATCTCCAATATGCCACCCACTCTGCACAAATTCTGGCATGGGGTAAATTCTACCTCCCCCTCCCCCAAAGCCTGATGCTGCAGCTGCACCTGCAACCACCAATCAGCCTCCTCCTCGCCCCAGTGCCACAAATGATTCTTCCAATTAAGCGCAGGATTGGACCCCAGTTTGATCCCATGCAACATCCAACGAATCAACCAAACCTCAATCATATGCAATTCCCCAATTCATTTCAACCAGAACCCATGGAAGTTATTGGCTGAGATCAACGAATCAGGTAAGTTCATTGAAGAACCATCCCTGCAAATTGAGCAGTTTTTTTAATGAAGAATGGTATGCCAAATACCCCTTATCTATATACCCCACAGCCAAATGCTGAATCATTTTGCAGTGACCATCAGCTTGCAGTCAAAGCAGCTGCAACACAGATTGTTGTCCCCTATGCAAAGCTGTCGCCAAATCAGTGGCAATGCTCACAGGAAGTATTCCCCCTCCTGTGATTCCCTCAACCCTCACTCCAAAAAATAAAACCATGATGAGTCAAAACACAAAAATGTCAATGACACTATCCAGAACGTGGTAACTGTAGCACGTAATCCAAAAGCTAAAATTACCTGAACCAATATTGCCATGTTTGTTAAACTCCCAGATGCCCGCATTAAAGCTGAAATAGCTTTAGCCAAATATATCAGTGCCATTTTCCTAGTTGGCAATTTCCATAAAAACCAATAATTAGTGATAATGAACCACATGCCACTGATGCCCCGATGCCCTTACTGTCTGCCTTGACACATACCCTAATCTGGGAGGAGGAAGCTGTTGCCAAAGATGAGCCCCCCCCCCTCCCCCCCCCCCCCCCCCCCCCCCCCCCTCTCTCTCTCTCTCTCTCTCTCTCTCTCTCTCTCTCTCTCTCTCTCTCTCTCTCTCTCTCTCTCTCTCTCTCTCTCTCTCTCTCTCTCTCTCTCTCTCTCTCTCTCTCTCTCTCTCTCTCTCTCTCTCTCTCTCTCTCTCTCTCTCTCTCTCTCTCTCTCCCCCCCCCCCCCCCCCCTTCTCTCTCTCTCTCTCTCTCTCTCTCTCTCTCTCTCTCTCTCTCTCTCTCTCTCTCTCTCTCTCTCTCTCTCTCTCTCTCTCTCTCTCTCTCTCTCTCTCTCTCTCTCTCTCTCTCTCTCTCTCTCTCTCTCTCTCTCTCTCTCTCTCTCTCTCTCTCTCTCCTCTCTGATCCCCCTCCCCTTCTGCCATGGAGGGATAAGCGGTTTCCGCTACCCAACTGGTTGGTTGTGTTTGCTCAAAGCGTTTCACTCAATCCTCTCATTTGGGCGTTTTGTCTGAACTAATTAGTTACATTAATTTCATTTTTAACTTTTAGTTACAGTAATGTCCGTCCCCTGGTCAGCTTACCTCAAATAAATATTATCATTGTTTTCTTTTGTTTGTTGATTTTAAAGTAGATAAATAGATTAAATAAAATAAAATTTTGAACTATTTCCAAGAAAAAAATAGAATAACAAGGGGATGCAAAATGGTCATTAATGCATTTAGAGTTTGAAGTCCAGGGGAACAACCAAAATAACATAGGGCCTTTAAAAATCATTCTTGTGTTGACTGATCAGTATGTTGACAACAACAGGAAAATTAAATTATATATCTGAGTGAAGGCAATTTTCAACATGGCAATGGAAACTGTTAGAGTGCAGGGGCGTTTTGCTCATCTTGTTAGTTTTGTGGAGGCCTCAGCAAGGATATTTATAAATTAAATTAAAATAAACAATAACGTGATTTGAATAGTGACGACATATAATAATAAAACGAAAAAATTAATCTCACATTAATATGGAATTATAAATTGGTCACAGAGTTAATTCTTCTCAACTTGTATGGCAAGGAATGGTCAGGTACTTAGAGATGCAAGGCAGGACAACAAGAAATTAAAACTTAACCTCCATTATACTATTCAGAGGTTTATGATAAAGTTTAGTGGGATTTAATAATATTGATTCAGAAGACCTTATCCATTAAAAAATACACTTAACCTAATAATAGGAGGTTCAGCAGTTCTAAGGGAGTGTTATCATTGGGGTGATAGATAATTTGACAGTGGCTGCTCAGAGCTACTCTGCATTGGGCCTCAGATTACATCTTTTCACTCTATTGGCAACAAGCCGTGGGTAGATGATTATTTGTTTGGAGGTGCCAGGCAGGACACCTTAGGTCGAGAACTTAAACTTCTCTAGAGGTACATAGGTTCCTAAAAATTCTAGTAGGCTTGATATATTTCAGTCCCAGAATATTGAACTTAAACTAAAAATAATTATGAGTTGTAAAAAGTACTTTTATTAAATAATGGTAATACTATTCTAAGTCCAAGGGAAAATCAGGAATGTAATGTGCTTGGGCATCACTAGTGCTAAAAAGGAATGTATTGAGTGATATACAATTACCACATGGGAGGGTGGAAGGAGATTCAGGAATTCAGGAGGAAATGACATAGTCTATGTTCAGAGTTGGAGTATATCAGGATTTCTTGTTAAAGGCTGTGTAAAAAAATTTAATAGTAACATAGTTAGGTGGTTTTAATTATCTGGTATTAAGAAGTTAATAGGTGATAAAGCACAATATGCGGCATAAGGTGTTTTTATGTTTAGTAGAGGATTTAAACACTGAATACATCATCAGGCCAAATAATAAGACAAATAGTAACTTTGCCCAGACATTCTTCTCTATATCCTCGGCCAGTGGAGCACTAATAGTGCGATTTAGGAATGTTTGTTAGGTCATAAACTCAGCATTAGTATGGGTCTTGCTTAGCGCTTGAAAAAATAAAAGTATTATTGATATCAGGCGTTAGGCTCGATAAAACACAGGTAGATAAGTTATAATAATATCATGCCTTAACCCTGATTATATTTCTTATTTGAATTTCTTATTGATGTGGGACAACTTGGGGACAAAACTGCACCAATTAAGTGGAATCAAAGAAAATGAAAAAGGAGAAAAACCTGAAAATCTCCATGTGTGGTTTATGATAGGCCAGGGACTCCATGGACTGCATTGCTATTTGGTATTTTGGTTTGGGGCATTGGTGTGCAACACCACCTTGATCATAATTATCCCCTACTTATAGTTCATCTACTGGGATCTAACTTGGGAGGAAGTGGTAGTGAGTCAATATTATACCACTGGGATACTCTCAACCCCAATTAAATATCAAGATAGTAACTTGAAACCAATGTTAATAGTAACAATAGTAAAGTTTATATTGATAAAGTAAGCAATATATTGTAACCCTAAAGTTTAGGATTCACCTAAATAAGGCGAAGTCAGGTAGCATTCATAAGTTATTGCAACTTATTTTTAAGCACTTACCTCAGGAGATCATAAAATTTAAATTTAATGTGCAACGTTGGAGCACACAGTCTCAGTTTATTGTTAAACAGATTAAATTGTTTTTTATCTGTTGGAGTAGTTAAAATTTTGCTAACTCTTGGGAGCGTTTCACTTATCATATAATAAATTATCCTTAAAAGCAAGTATCAAGCCATCTCCCTGAACCAAGAGAATACCATCTTGTTCTTCTTAATAGTTTTTTAGGTCACATTTTGCAAACACATTTTTAAATAAAATCATTTAATTTTAAGTATAAACTTGGGCTTTTGCTTTTGTCAGATACGCCAAGCCCTTTTAACTTTAGGCTGATGTAGTGAACATCCTTTCATTAACAGTCATGTTGCCAAGGTCCTATAAGATTGAAAGCTCTATATGGACCACAACATTGTGGTGGAATGGTACTAACCAACTATGTAAAGCTTCTTATATATTGGGCTAATAGATAGCTCAGTTTACAACTTCTGAACCCATTATACAACAATGGGCTCATGCCACTAAATCTAATTTTGCATTCTCAATTAATTTTTCAAACCCCAACCATCCCAATACCCTATACATATATCTATCTTTCTCCCCTCTGCTACAGGACCACATGGTACCCCTATGTACCTAAAATGTTTGCTAACAATAATACAAAGATAATATTGGAATATCAAAATTTTAGGCAAACTAACCAGAAGGGCCGCCCAAAATTAAATTACACACTAAAAGTCTATGGACAAGTTGTTAATCAAAACACTGCACCTAACCATTTGGGCAGCATAGTTCATGTAGATTATCTTTAAATATACAGGACATACCATATACTTTACGCATATAGAAATAAATTTAGAAATACCATCATCCTCTGCTACAACCACGCATCTGCATCTACTCTTGGAGTTGCATGAAAAGGGTATCATGACTACTGAACAAACAATGCATCTCAATATACATTAGCAGTATGTGGACAACATAGAACTTTTAGAACACCAAACTGAGCACTGTTTTCCCTCAACGATTATCTAGAGCAAAAATATGTGCCTTTTCCGCTGAGACAAAACAAATAAGTTCTTCCTATAAAGAAACATAATCACTATCAGTTTAGAGTCAACTATCCTTGCCTCACTTCATGCGCTAATATTGACAATACAATTATGGACTAATCTCACCATTTGTCCTTAGTGGTTTGAAAAATACATCTCCAATACTTTGTGAGGTAGTTAACTGCTTCCACTTCCACCTAACAAGATCAACGTTACTCATAAATACTTGGCCACATGAAACCAAAATAATGGAACATAATTAAATCATGGTTTAGCCATTTGGTTCTTAAACCAGAGCCTTACCTAAACTCATGCATTATTGTGGCATAAAGCCTCTATATAATCAATGCTCCCAATCTTTCACAACCTGAAGGTACTAGCTGATAACACAAGGAGGCATAGCCAACTCTGGGGGTGTTGATTTATTCTTTATCATTATATCTTTCTTCTTTACTTCACATTTAAAAGTTCAATCTCATGGCCAGTTAAATAAAATAAAAAATGCAAAATTGCTACTATAATTACTATATGATGCTTTTCGAGATATTTTTCATGGTTTATTTAAATTTAAATTTAAATTTATTGAGGGAAGGTCGACCATGGGATGAACACTTCCAAATATGAATCAAGAAAGATAAACTTAGTACCAGGGGAGGCACCCCAGAGAAGCGATGCTATCTCTTGTTGCCAGCGGGAACGCCACTTATAGGGAGGGGGAGGGAACGTGTGAAGGGGCCGTAGCCATTATTGAGCACGTGTGGAGGAAGGGGTCTGATTTGATGAACCAGACGGGGAACCAGGAGGAGACCAGCTGTTGGCGACGCGGTGGGAGATATCCAAACATCCACGCTTGAAAGTGGTCCACCAAATGAGACCAGAATCTGTGGACAGCTTCTGGGAGGGTGGGGATGGAGCCAGCGATGGCATCCAAGACAATCGTGTGGATAGTCCACATGGCGATTGCAACCACCAGAGCACGGAGGGAGGGTGGGAGGGGGAGGCCATTGATGAAGCAAACATATCTCTTGACAGACTGAAGGGATGCGTTTGATCCTGGCCCAGCAGACGTTGGACTTCGCGCCATATCACTTTAGAGGTGGGGCACTTCTCCAGGAGGTGGAACAGCGTTCCATACTGGCCACACATGATGCAGGATGAGTGTAAAGCGTTAGAGCGCTCAGCTGTATGATACACCCACCTCAGGCAGCGCCACACATGGGAGCAGACTTGAGGCTGCAACAGAGGATGGTGTGCGTATTTCCAGATAGTCTTTTGGGTCTCAGTGGAATAAGGGATGTCCATCATGTCCAGGTAGTCCACCCTGGATAGGCATGGGGTCGAATCAGGATCACGCCATCATGAGATGGGTAGCCCCTGTAACTCTTGTGTGAACTGAGGAGAGGGGCGGCCTCTTCGGGTTGTATGTCCAATAATATGAATTCTCCACTCTGTGCTTCGCATGGAAAGTAGGATTCGTTTGTAGTGGGTTTTAGTCCCGTGAGGACCTGTGGCCGATGTGTGTGATGCGAGGTGTTTCATCAGTGAGTGGGGGTTTGATGGATTGTTATGGCCCAAGGCTCGAAAGAAGTTGGAGCAGGCTGCGCGGGACCAGTGTTGGGATGGGAGTGTAGGAGCGGTGACGGCCACGATCCAAGTGCCCAGGATCTTGGCAGCATGGGCTTTGAAGTCAAGCAGGCCCATGCCACCATGATGATGAGGGCCAAACATGACCTCTAGCCGTACTGGTGGAGGGCGGCCTGACCAAAGCCATCCTTGCAGCAAAGCATACAGGGATTTGAAGAAGCTTGGTGAGAAGGGGATGGCGTGGGCTCTGAACCAGGCTTTGGATAGGAGCATGGAGTTGGCAAGAACGACCCTGCCAGTGAGGGTAGTAAGGTGGGCTCTGAGAGAGGCGATTCGCTTCGTCACGCTGTCCAGTATATGGCACTCCATTACTGCTGACGCATATCCGCCTGCCTCTATCCACACGCCCAGATGGCGCACCAGTCCTATGGTAGGACGTGACACGAAGGGGAGCACCAGTGGAGCGGTGTATGTTGAGTTAGTAAGGCGTGGACGTGGGCGAGCAGATGAGCCAGATTGGGAACTAATTGCTGGGGCCCAGCAGTTCTGAAACCAACCAAGGAGGATGATTTCGGTTTTGGAGGCGTTCAGTGCCGCGTTGCTTACCCGGGAATATTCCTGGATGAGGGCTTCAAGTGCGCGTGCATCTTTATTATTAGACATCCCCACCACACAATCATCTGCAAATGCCATCATCTTGACTGGGATTTGGCCTGGCACATGGACCCCAGTGAGTTGGGCATTCACATTTCGCAGTAGTGGGTCAAGGCTGAAGTTGTATAAGAGTGGGCTCAGGGGGTCCCCTTGTCGCAGGCCCCATTGAGGGCGGACTACTTCCGTTAGGAAGCCTGGGCCACGCACTGTCATTGTCGCAGATTCTGTGAGCAGCATCACCCAGTTTATGAAGCGGGGGGGTAGGCGGAATTGATGAAGGCAGGCCCTAAGTATTCCCAGTTTACTCTATCATAGGCCTTTTGTTGGTCCAAGAATACAAGTGCCCCAGAGGCTGTGGACTGACATACATTAGCCACAGAGTGCACGTTTTCACAAATTGACCTTCTGGGGATAAAACTTAATTGTTCTGGGGAGATAGTGGCAGATGCTACAGTCCCTAAACGGTTAGCCATGATTTTTGTTAAAATTTTGGAGTCTATGTTTGTTAGAGAAATGGGGCGCCAGTTGGCTAAGTCAAGCTTATCCCCTTTCTTGAAGAGTGTGACAGTAAAGGCCTCATGTCCTCCTGGTAGGAGGCGCGTTTCCAACAAGCTTTGGTTAAGTGAGGCTAGTAGCAATGGGGATATATTTTTGAAACTTTTTTGTAGAACTCATATGGAATGCCATCTGGGCCTGGGCATTTTTGGTTTGGCGCACCGTGAATGGCTGTCCACGGTTCATTCATAGTAATTAAATTCATTATTTCCAGGTATTGAAAAATGGTGCGGATATGAGCTCGGTCAAGAAATTCTGCCATTTCAGCTGGCTGAATTGGTTTGGCTTGGTATAACTAGGAGTAATATTTTTGCGTTTTGATTGCCACTTCTGCCAGTGAGTCCACAATGGAATTATCCGATCTTTGCACCTGTGTGCAGGCCACGCTCTGGCATGGTATGAAAATTTTTTCAAAGAAGTATATGGTGCACTTGTCACCTTTAGTGATGCGTGTGGCCCTGTATTAGACACAAACCCAATGTTTGTGTTGCCTTTCGAGTGCATTGAGGTGGGCGGCTGCCTCCGCCCACTTCTGGCCCCATGCAGGGCTGTATCCTGTGGCTGGAATGTTGGACTCCAAGTGGGCCAATTCCACCAGAGCGCGCGAGATAACCGCCAATGTGGCTCGTGAGCGTCTGGAGGAGAGATGGCGATAGTGGCAAATGGTGTCCTCTTTGAAAGTTGCCCATGTGGAAATGGGGTCCGCACAAAACGGTGCAACAAATGATTTCACCAAAGTTGCCTCTTCCACCCAAATGGAAAATCCTGGTGACGCGAGCTCGGGGGGCAGATTTTGCACCGATGTGGGGCCTTTGCAACTGTGATGGGTAAGTGGTATGTTATCAAGACCAGTCAGTGGTCAGAGAATTCCATTTTCGTTGTTTTGAAGTGGGAGATGTGGGGTTGGAATTTCGCCAGCATTAGAATAAGGTCAATATGGGTCATGGACCTTAATTGGCCATTGTGGACGTGGGGACGCGTCATGTTTTTGAGCAGTGGGGTATGTCATGGCAGCACATCCATTAACCCAAGGGTGGCTTTTAGAACACGTAGTTCTACATGACCCTGTGGGGCATGGGGTGAGGGCGGCCACCGGTTTATTGGTGAGGTTAGCCAACAGTTCATGTCGCCAACTAGGAAATAATCAGGGGGTAGCAGGAGGGATTTGACCGATGAGAAAAATTCCTGACGCTCATGTGCACCGTTTGGGGTGTAAATGTTGATGCTTGTGTGCACAACGTCAGCCCACGAGAAGGTGACAACAAGCACTCAGCCATTTAGGAATGTTTCTGAGGATATGAATTCGAAAAAAATTATTTTTCTGAATTAGCACCCCACAGTGCTTTGACCAAAAGGATAGGGATGGGAGGAGCATTGTTTTCCAAGCTTCCTCGGAACCTCATGGACAGTGGGTCTCCTGGATGGCCAGGATATCCACGGGTAAATTGTGTTGTAAAAAACTCAGTTTCCTAGCCCGGGATGGGGAGGCCTTGAGTCCAACAATATTCAGCGTCCTTAGAGTGAAGGTTTCCCCCATTGCACCTTAGGTGCGAGGGGGTGGGCCTCCAGGCCCACCAGCCTCTTCAAGGTCCCCACAGGCTTTCACAGCAGCGCGGGTGTTAGCAGCAATGGTATCTGGGGTTTTTGTTAATTTTTGCTGGAAAGAGTCGCATTGGCTTTGTCCTTTGCTTTTTGTTTTCCCAACGTCAGATGAATTTTTTGTGGTGTGGATAAGTTTGGTGCACCGTCGAGTGGGGCAAAATTTTTTTTTAATTGGGATAGGTCCAAGTTGGTTTTGACCAGAGCTTGGGTGCAGTGATTGGGTGAGATCAGATCTCCCATCGGATCCTCAGATTGAGTGGCCCGCTCAGCATGGGCCTCCCAATCTGATTGATTGATGGATTCCAAAGTTGCTTCCACCACAAAGGTCTCCATGTCCTCCTGGCGTTGTGAGTGTGGGATGGTGGTGGTGGCCTTGGCCGCTTCCTTGGCTGTGGCCCTATGGGCCTGCTTGGCCTTCTTCCACTCCTGCGGGGAGATGGGCTTTACCAATAGGTAGTAGCCTTGTGCTCCCCACGGGAAAGCCTCCTTGGTGCTTGCGGTTGGTTCATAGTGCGTTTCTCCACTGGCCATGGCCGCTGAGGGGTGCTCTTGGAATGTGACGCCCTCCTTGATGGGGCATGCATGCTTTATGGCCAAATGCATCACAGTGGGTGCAAATGGGGGTGCGCTGTCCACAGTTACCCAGAATGGGTGGGTGGTATGCCCTGCGATGTCAATAAAGGTGGAGTGCAGGATCTGGGTTAGGTCCTTCGCGATCTCCTCAGTTGGGGTCAGAACTGCGATGGCTTTGCCAGTGCACAGGTGTGGCATCAGTGTGAAACGTTGCATTTCAAAAGATTGTATTTAGTCATATATGGCGAGACCATCTTTCAGGTGTTGCTCCAAAATATCACGTTTTACCATAGTAGGCAAAAAGTTAAACATGAGGAAATCTGGTTTGATTTTGTCCATCTGATGTGTTTGGTTTCAATGACCCGTTGCCCTTCAGGGAGGTTGACCACTATGTGCACTGCTGCAGCCTCATCTGCTGCTATTTTGCTTTTGAAACCCAGGTCCAGCCAACTGTGCGACATGGAGTGAGTTGCAACGTACACTGCAGTCGGGAAAATTTTGTGTACATCTTCACAAAATTTTTCCCATAAAGCCATTTGTTGGATGTCCAGAAACACGCAGACTCCATATTCCACCAACGAAATTGGCTGGGAGTATGGCGTATTGATGTACTGGTTGCATCGTGCTTTCCAAGTGAGGATTTCTGGGGAAATTGTGACCGCCAGTTTTTTGAGATTTTTTTCTATTCCGCCAGATTCTCCAGGGCGTTTTCGAACGTTAGAGGCCGCGGGCCTTCCACCTGCTCCCCTTGCCTTGCTTGCCCAACTGCTCCCAGACATGGGCGCAGACTAATCTCCTCTATGAGATTATCAAACTAGATTGAGTCTTGAATTGAATAGGTTGCAAAAGTGTTTGCAACGAGAAAGAAAAGTTTTTTTCATGGTTTATTATTTTCATTATATAGCCAATTTTCTAAAAGGTTTGTATGATCTTCACATCCCAATTTAGGCCATGTAACTTTTATTTGTCTATTAGACTGCTATTTAAAAATCCAAGAAGCTTTAAGTTAGCATAAAGTCTTTCATTATAACCCATAAATCTTTATTTCTAGAATTGTAATTAGCCATAATTTCTCCTCATAGTAAATCTAGCTATAGAACATGACTCTTTACTATTATGATAACTCTAATATAATTTTTAAAAGAGTAAGGCTTTTATATAGTAATCAAGATGTGTTAATTTCTGGGAGCCATTTTTATAATCTATAGCTTATTATCATGATGAGGTTTTTAAATTAATCAAGTGTTTAGTCAGATTATAAATTTTAAATGATTTGCAGAAAATTTTTATAATTAATCTGCAAAATTTTAGCAATCTTAAACTTTTATGATAATTGTCCTAACTTTAAAATATGTAGCTACAAAGTATGAAGTCTTATTTTGAGAGGTAACTTTATAACCTAGTGCCACAACTCTCTATATAATTGTATGTAGTTTTTCTACAAAATTGCTGAATATACGATATACATATTTTAAATGTTGAATCAAATTATTAACAGATGCAGGTAGTCAACCTAAGATGAACAGATCAAATAAAACTATTAAATTTTATTATACTATAGCTGTTGGATTTTTGGGGTGTTTTAAATAAGCTGGTATGTTAAAACCTAAAAATCTAACAAATAGGGATTTAAACCACTGATTATATTAAAGATAAATATACATTAAATTTAGAAAGAGGTGTTCAAAATAGTTTTATTAGAGGCCACAGGGAGTAAGAAATGAACCCACTTAATTTTAAATTTATTGTGGGGAAGGCCAACCATGGGATGGACACTTCCAAAATTGACTCAACTGAGACAACACTTAGTAACAGGGAAGGCACCCCAGAGAAGCGATGCTATCTCTTTTGCCAGCGGGAACGCCACTTATGAGGAAGGGGAGGGAACGCGTGAAGGGGCTGTAGCTACAATTGAACACATGTGGAGGAAGGGGTCTGATTTGATGAACTAAACTGGGAACCAGGAGGATACCAGCAGTTGGCAGCGCGGTGGGAGGTATCCAAACATCCACGCTTGAAAGTGGTCCACCAAATGAGACCAGAATCTGTGGACAGCTTCTGGGAGGGTGGGGATGGAGCCTGCGATGGCATCCAAGACAATTGTGTGGATGGTCCACATGGCGATTGCGACCACTGAAGCACGGAGGGAGGGTGGAAGGGGGAGGCCATTGATAAAGCAAACATATCTCTTGACAGACTGAAGGGATGTGTTTGATCGTGGCCCAGCAGACGTTGAACTTCGCGCCATATCACTTTAGAGGTAAGACACTTCTCCAGGCGGTGGAACAGCGTTCCATACTGGCCACACATGATTCAGGATGAGTGTAAAGCGTTAGAGCGCTCAGCTGTATGGTACACCCGCCTCAGGCAGCGCCACACATGGGAGCGGATTTGAGGCTGCAACAGAGGATGGTGAGCGTATTTCCAGATGGTTTTTTGGGTCTCAATGGAGTAAGGGATGTCCATCATGTCCAGGTAGTCCACCCTGGATAGGACATGGGGCCATATGGGGATCACGCCATCATAGATGGGTAGCCCCTGTACCTCTTGTGTGAACTGAGGAGAGGGGCGGCCTCTTCTGGTTGTATGTCCGCTAATACAAATTCTCCACTCAGCACTCCGCATGGAGAGTAGGATTCGTTTGTAGTGGGCTTTAGTACCGTGAGGACCTGTGGCTGATGGGTGTGAAGCCAGGTATTTCATCAGGGAGTGGGGGTTCGATGGATTGTTGAGGCCCAAGGCGCGGGAGAAGTTGGAGTGGGCTGCACAGGACCAGTGTTGGGAGGGGAGTGTAGGGGTGGTGACGGCTGCAATCCAGGTACCCAAGATCTTGGCTGCATGGGTTTTGAAGTCAAGCAGGCCCATGCCACCATGCTGATGAGGGCCAAACATGACTTCTAACCGTACTGGTGGAGGGCGGCCTAACCATAGCCATCCTTGCAGCAGGGCATGCAATGATTTGAAGAAGCTTGGGGAGAAGGGGATGGCGTGGGCTCCAAACCAGACTTTGGAGAGGAGCATAGAGTTGGCCAAAACGACCCTACCAGTAAGGGAAGCAGGGTGGGCTCTAAGGGAGGCGATGTGC
The DNA here is from genome assembly GCA_022478985.1 of Massospora cicadina. NCBI lineage: Eukaryota > Fungi > Entomophthoromycota > Entomophthoromycetes > Entomophthorales > Entomophthoraceae > Massospora > Massospora cicadina. Next base: position 56,517 of record JAKSZP010017484.1, read on the forward strand.
TTCGTCACGTTATCTAGAATATGACTCTCCATTACTGTTGATGCATACCCGCCTGCCTCCACCCACACGCCCAGATGGCGGACTGGCCCTATGGTAGGGCGTGACACAAAGGGGAGCACCAGTGGGGCAGTGTGGGGTGAGTTGGGAGGGCGAGCGCGTTTGTGAGCAGATGGGCCGGGCTGGGCACTGGTTGCAGGGGCCCAGCAGTTTTGATACTGACCAAGGAGGATAATTTCGGTTTTGGAGGCGTTCAGTGCAGCATTACTTACCCGGGAAAACTCCTGGATGAGAGCTTCAAGTGCGCGTGCATTTTTATTACTAGACACCCCCACCACACAGTCGTCTGCAAACGCCATCATCTTGACTGGGGCTTGGCCTGGCACATGGACCCCAGTGAGTTGAGCATTCGTGTTTCAAAGTAGTGGGTCAAGGCTGAAGTTATATAAGAGTGGGCTAAGGGAGTCCCCTTGTCACAAGCCCCTTTGAGGGCGGACTACTTCTGTTAGGAAGCCAGGGCCATGTACTGCCATTGTTGCCGATTCTGTGAGCAGCATCACCCATTTGATGAAGCGAGGAGGTAAGCGGAATTGATGGAGGCAGGCCCTGAGGTATTCCCAGTTTACTCTATCATAGGCCTTATGTTGGTCCAAGGATGCCAGTGCCCCAGAGGCTGTGGACTGGCACGTGTTGGCCACCAAGTGCACGTTGTCCCAAATCGACCTTCTGGGTATGAAACTGAATTGCTCTGGGGAGATGGTGGCAGATGCTACAATCCCTAAACAGTTAGCCATGATTTTTGTTAAAATTTTGTATCCATGTTAGTTAAAGAAATGGGGCGCCAGTTGGCTAAGTCTAGCTTGTCCCCTTTCTTAAAGAGTGTTGGTGAAGGCCTCTTGTCCTCCTGGCAGGAGGCGCGTTTTCAAAAGCTCTGGTTAAGTGAGTCCAACAGTAGTGGGGATATATATTTGAAGTACTTTTTATAGAATTCATATGGAATGCCATCTGGGCCTGGGCATTTTCAGTTTGGTGCACCGCGAATGGCTGATCATAATTCGTTTGGAGTAACCAAATTCATTATTTCTGGGTATCAGGAAATGGTGCAAATGTGGGCTTAGTTGAGAAATTCCGCCACTTCAGCTGGCTGAAAGATGATTAGATCAGTACAACTTGGAGTAATACTTTTGTGTTTTGATTGCCACTTCAGCTGGCATATCTACAATGGAATCATCCGATCTTCACACCTGTGTGCAGGCCACGCTCTGGCATGGAGCGAAATTTTTAAAAAAATATGCGGTGCACTTATCACCTTTTGTGATATATTTGGCCCTGTACTGAACACAAACCCGATGTTTGTGTTGTCTTTCAAGCGTGTTGAGGTGGGCGGCTGCCTCCACCCACTTCCAGCCCCATGCAGAGCTGTATCCTGTAGCTGGGATGTTGGACTCCAGGTGTGCCAACTCTGCCAGAGCGCGCAAAATGACAGCCAATGTGGCTCGTGAGCATCTGGAGGAGAGGTGGCGAGATTGGCGGATGGTATCTTCTTTGAAAGTTGCCCATGTGAAAATGGGGTCCACGCAAAATGGTGCAACAAACTCTTTTGCCAGAGTTGCTGATTCCACCCACGTGGAAAATCCTGGTGATGCGAGCTTGGGGGGGCAGATTTTGCACCAATGTGGGGCCTTAGCAGCTGCGACAGGTAGGTGGTAGGTTATCGAGACCAGTTGATGGTCAGAGAATTCAATTTTTGTTGTTTTAAAGTGGGATATGTGGGTTGGAATTTCACCAGCATAAGGATAAGGTTGATGCGGGACATGGACCTTAATTGGCCATTGTGGACGTGGGGGCACATCATGTTCTTGAGCAGCAGGGCTTGCTGTGGCAGTGCATCCATTAACCCAAGGGTGGCCTTTAGAACGTGAAGTTCAACGTGGTCTTGGGGGGCGTGGGAGGAGGAAGGCCACCAGTCCGTTGGAGTGTTTAGCCAACAGTTCATGTCACCAACTACAAAGGGGTCTGAGGGTATTGGGAGGGATTTGACTGATGAGAAAAATTACTGAAGCTCTCATGCACCATTTGGGGAATAGATGTTGACAGTAGCATATACCACATTGGCCTGCGAAAAAGTGACAATGAGGACTCATCCATTGAGGAAGTTGACAACAATAAAAATTTGAAAAAATTATTTTTATGAATTAGCACCCCACAGTGCTTCAACTAAAAGGATAGGGATGGGAGGAGCATTGTTTTCCAAGCCTCCTCAGAACCTCATGGACAGTGGGACTCCTGGATGGCCAGGATATCCACGGGTAAATTTTGTAAAAAACTCAGTTTCCTAGCCCAGGATGGTGAGGCCTTGAGTCCAGCAATATTCAATGTCCCTAAAGTGAAGGTTTCCCCCATCACACCTTAGGTGCAAGGGGTGGGCACCTGGGCCCACTAGCCTCCTCTAGATCCCCACAGGCCTTCATGGCAGCGCAGGTGTTTGCAGCAACACTATCAGTATTTTTGTTAATTTTTGCAGAAAGGTTTGCGTTGGCTTTTGCCTTCACTTTATGTTTACCTGACGTTGGACAAATTTTTTGTGGTACAGATGAGTTTGGTGCACCATCGAGCAAGGTAAAAAATTTTTTTAAGGTAGGTTGAAGGCCAAGTCAGTTTTGACTGGAGCTTGGTTGCAAAGATCAGAAGAGTTCAAGTCACTCATCGGATCCTCAGATTGGGTGGCCCAATCAGTATGGGCTTCCCAATCTGATTGGTTTGTGGATTCCCAATTTGCTTCTGCTGTGAAGGTTTTGATATCCTCCTGGCGTTGGGAGTGTGGGATAGCAGTGGTGACTTTGGCCGCTTCCTTGGCCGCGGCCCTGCGGGCCTGCTTGGCCTTCTTCCATTCTTGCGGGGAAATAGGTTTTACCAGAAGGTAGCAGCCTTGTGCTCCCCACGGGAAAGCCTCTTTGGTGCTTATGGTTGGTTCATAGTGTGCCTCTCCGCTGGCCATGGCTGCTGAGGGGTGCTCTTGAAATGTGACGCCCTCCTTGGTGGGGCATGCATGTGCCTTATGGCCAAACGCGTCACAGTGGGTGCAGATGGGGGGGGCGCTGTCCACAGTTACCTGGAAAGGGTGGGTGGTATGCCCTTCGATGTTAATAAAAGTGGAGTGCGGGATCTGGGTTAGGTCCTTCGCGATCTCCTTGGTTGGGGTCAGAACTGTGATGGCTTTGCTGGTGCACAGGTGTGGCATCAGCATAAAGTGTTGCTTTTTGAAAGATTGTATTTCGCTGTAGATGGCGAGACCATCTTTCAGGTGTTGCTCCAAAATGGCACATTTTACCGTAGTAGGCAAGAAGTCAAACGTGAGGAAAATTTTGTTGGATTTTGTCCATCTAGTGCGTTTTGTTTTGATGACCCGTTGCCCTTTGGGGAGGTCAATCACTATGCGCACTGCAGCAGCCTCATCTGCTGCCTCCTTGTTTTCGAAACCTAGGTCCAGCCAACCACGTGACATGAAATGAGGTGCAACATACACCGCGGTCAGGAAAAAAGTGTGCACATCCCCACAAAATTTTTCCCATAAAGCCATTTGTTGGATGTCCAGAAACACGCGGACTCCATATTCCACCAACGAAATTGGCTGGGAGTATGGCGTATTGATGTACTGGTTGCATCATGCTTGCCAAGCGAGGATTTCTGGGGAAATAGTGACTGCCTGTTTTTTGAAATTTTTTTCTATCCCGCCAGTTTCTCTGGGGCGTTTCCAAATGTTTGAGGTTGCAGGCCTTACACCTGCTCCTCTTACCTTAAATGCCCAACTGCTCCCTGACATGGGCGCAGACTAATCTCCTCTATGAGATTTATCAGACTAGATTCAGACTTGAATTGAATGGGTTGCAAAAGTGATTGCAACTAGAGAGAAAATTTTGAAATGAACCCACTAAATAAGTCAATACATAGTATCTAATTTGGTGAGGCTCAAAGTTTGGATGGCTTAGTAAAATACAATTTTAAAAAGATATTAGATTTGACCTATCAGATTTTTGAAAACACGCCACATTTTGATGAAACTACCAATGGAAAGTTAAATTTTGGTAGGATTTGACTAAGAGGTAATGATTTAATCAATTTTACCAAATCAGTGGGCATGGAAATATTTTTACCTTGCATTACCCCTTCTAACCTATAAAAGGGTTAGCCTCTGCAGGGTGGGTTTCACTAAATTACTGGTAGCCTGGGAGGAGCCTCATATAGCTCTTCTAAATTTGCCGCATAGTTGGTGCAATTTGATTACCTGACTTCATAGAATTGGGATATAAATTATTAAAAATTTATTACCTTAATATAAAGGATCCCACCATGAATTGGTCAGGGTCCTTAGGCCGATTTTGGTCTCATTTTCCTTCTTATTTTGAACCAAACCCCTTATTAACTAATTGGACTTGTAATTGTCTGACATTATTCCCTATAAGAGTTTAAGGGGGAGAATAAGGGCACAGGAAATGTCCATGTACTTGGTTTATGCTGATACTGGTAGCCAATAATTTTATAAAATATACGTTACCTCTCTTGTAGGTGACAGTGAAGGGACCCTCTCAAATGTATCCAAGCTTACCAATTCTGAGTGTGATGCGGTTATGGTGATACATGACCAAGTCAGACACTTTGAAGGAAGATAGGGGAGTCCAAACTTCATTGGCCGCTTGTCTTTCTTTTGTAACCGTTTTAGCTAAGTTTGTCACAAATTCAAATTGAAGCTGAATGACACATTGAGCCAATCTTCTCATGGTTTTTTCAGGTTCATCAACGCAAAGTATATTTCCTCTTTAGCTAAAAAGGAGGGTACCCCTGGTTCACCCCCATGCAAAACATGGAATTGGGACATTTTCAGGATTTGGTGATAACTAATCAAGTATTTCATAAGAGCACTGGGTAGTTATTGATCCTAGTGAAGTGAATCAGAGGAGGCCATTTTATGCAGTATGGAAAATAAGTTTTCATTGGCTCTCTCCACAGTTCCATTGGTAGAGGGATTATATGGGCCAAGAAAGTTGGGCTCCCTTGGATGTAGCCAGGATCTTGACTACTCTGGAGGTGAAGTTCTTACCATTATCGAAGAGTAGTACTTGGGAACAACCATGGCAAGTGAAGATAATTTTTGTAGAAACGTTGCGGTGGCCTTGACCATTTGGGCAGGGAGAGCCCCGGCTTCAACCCACTTAGTATAGTGGTCAATGCCTACTAAGATAAATCTATTACCTCTGGTAGTCTGGGAGAGGGGACCTACTACGTCTAAACTGATGGTGTGGAATGGTTGTTGAGGGGTAGTGGGTTGATATTGGCGTTTAGTCTTGAAACTTGATTGCTTCTTACATGTGAGGTAGGCATTCAAGACTTTGACAATAGTTTCCATGCTCCCTTCAAAATAGTACTGCTCCCTAATACACTCATTGGTTTCCTTCACTCCCCAATGACCTAGGATAGAGTGAGCCTCCATAATAACAGGTACACATTCCAAAGGCCGTAGATAAGGCAACTACTTTGCCCCCGCTGCTTATACAACTTCCCTTTCTCCACATTGGTGTTACATGAGTGCCAGGATAACAACTCTTGGCAAGCTCATCCTCTTCCCCCAGTTACTGGGGATCATTAAGATCATATAACATCTATTCTCACTATTATCCAAATGCAGAATGGGCAGACGAGTTAATCTATCAACATATGTGACTGGTTCCAGCACAGTGTTCAATCTTCATGTCATAGTGCTGGATCTTTAAAGCCCAGCGTACTAACTGCCCATTAGGACCCTTCATAATCTGCTATATTTCAGGGAAAAGTGGTCGGTAACCACAGTAAAATTAGTGCCATACAAGAAAGGATGGTAATTTTTACATTTAATAAAACAACAAGGCACTCCTTCTCTGTAACGCTTTAGTTGCATTCCGCCTTTGATGTCATCTTACTGAAATAGGATATAGTATGATATACACTATTTTTATCCAGTTGGGTATGATGGCCCCAACGGCGTAATACAGGGCATATTAAACAGTAGGAAAGGTTTAGTATAATCAGGGTGGCGCAGGATAGGACGTTGTTGTAGCTTTTAATTCAGCGTCTCAAAAGCAGCCTTCTGTTCAGTGTTCCAATGGAAATGGGTGTTTTTATTAAGTAGGCGGATGAGGGGATCACTGAGTTGGGCAAACTTAGGGATGAACTGATGATAATACCCCATCATCCCTAGAAATACCTGAATATCCCGTAAAATTTTAGGGGGAGGCATTTTTTAGGATCGCTTAAACCTTATCTTGTAAAGGCTGGATCCCTTCTTTGAAGATAGAGTGTCCAAGGAAATCTAGCTTCTTTTAGGAAGAAGGAGCATTTTGACGGTTTCAACTTGATGTTAGAAGCCTGTAGGCCTTAAAAGACTTCTTTCAAATGTGAAAGATGATTGGTGAATGTTTCAGAAAAGACGGTGATGTCTTCAAGATAGACAATCACACAGCTTAGCTTGAGTCCCCACATAATGTGATCCATTTCACATTGGAAGGATGCAAGCGCATTGCACAGCCCTTAGGGTAGGCGGGTAGGCTGAAATAAACCTTCACTGCAAATAAAAAAAACATTTCTCCTGGTTTTGGGGAGAAAAATACATTTGCCAATATCCGCTGGCCAAGTCCATGGCTGAGAAGTATTTGAGCCTGAGAGTTGTGCAAGGGCATCATCTATGCGGGGTATAGGATAGCTGTCTTTTAGAGTGTGGTTATTTATTTATTGGTAGTCCACCACTACCTGATGACCTCCATTCTTCTTTTTGATCAACAAGAGAGGAGACGCCCAAGGGCTTTGGTATGGTACTAATAACCCAGCGTCTAATAACTACATGAGTTCAACCCTCATTTGCTGCTCTTCAACCTTGGACTTACAGTAAGGTTTTGATCAAACAGGTTGGGCATCACCAACATCAATGGAGTGGCTCCACCCCTTCATATGCCCATAATCCGTGTCATCTTGGGAGAATTTATTGTTATAGGTATCCAGTAGAGTATGAACTTGTTTAAGCTCATCTGGGGTTAGGTCATCTGAGATTTGGACGTTAGGCAGAGTGCACACCATCTGGTCAGTGGGTAAACTCATATCCAACATTACCCAATAAAGTGAACACAGTTAATCTCAACAAGGATATTAGCAGACATTTCTTTATCTCTTGACGTTTTTTTGACAATAATGGGTCTACTAGTAAGGTTCACTAATAGGATATTAATGGGCTTTTGATAGGCGGGATCTAGTACACGTGGCAACACCTGGGGTTCTAAAGAGCTTACTTAATTAATGCTTGTTATGTGTAGCAGACAGGCTCGGGGATCTGTAGAGTAATACTGGTAGCAACTACCCGTTGTTAACTAGCCTTGATTAAAATTTCCTCTGAAGCATAAAAGGGATTTCCTCTGAATCATCCACCAACTTACGCAGCTTTTTTGTGTTTCATCCAAAGGTCATGTAGAATAAAGTTAAAGCAGAGGAAGGGTATTCAGCTAAGCAGGAGTATTCTTTTTTATGGGGTTCATCATTGGAGAATAGTAGAGGGACTTCATAACCGAGTAGGGAGAGGTAACCCTGTTTCATGTTGATTATATAGTCATACTCAATCATAAACTGTGTGCCAATAAGCATATCTTGAGCAATATTGTCCAAGGATACGGCGGGAGCTGACAATATGAGATTTTCAATGCTAATGGCAATGGGGAGTAGGCTTCAATAGCATGGGTGTTGTTGGGACCTGCTGTTACAAACTCCTGCATACACTTGAGAACAGGAGTCAGCTTCTTCTTCTTGATCATTTTGAAGAGAGAAATTTCACAGGAGATTTAGTGTCCAAGATAGCCCTAACCTGGACTTTTTCATATGATCTCTATTTTAGTTATGGTCCCACCAAAGTTAGGGGGAGAGCTGATAACGCCTTAAGACGTAGAGTAGAGGCAAGCTTTTAGCTGCCTTGGGATAGTTATTTCTAATGGACTGTAGGGTGTGAACATGATGCATAGGTCAGATCGGTGAAGTAATACCCTGGTCAGCATCGCTAGCAGTATCAATAACCTCAGGGTACCCAGCACTTGATTAAGGTAGGTTTCTTGAGGTATCGGGGCTGTATTTACTCCTTCAGGGTTCAGCTGATCTAATTTATACTTCAACAGGGGCTCCTAGAACATAATAGTGAACGTCTTCGTAACCCCCTTAAGACTCATCATATGAAGGGTTATCCACATACGTTGAATTAATGCTAGAAGAGCAGTCGGAGGTGGAGGCCATAACTTTAGTAGCTGAGGGCCCATCCATAGTGATGATCATTGGAGGAGCAGGCGTCTTAGTTTGAGCAGCTTTGTCCTTGAGTCCATGGTTGTTGGGAGCGATTGTCACCAAAGGGAGAAGTTTGGACTTCCTCATGGCTACACGTTTTGGATTAGAGTTGGTTGGAGGAGATAGCATCGTGGAGGTGGATGCTATAACTACGCCAGATTTAGGTTGATCATCGGCTGAGAGCCTTGGTATAACGGGTGGTTTAGCTTTAGTGTCATGGTCCTTAAATTCATTGTTGGTGGAGATGAATGTTACCTGAGAAAGGGGTTTAGGCTTAGGAGCAGGCTTTTTGACCACTTGGAGAGATTTGTTATATGGAACAAGTTGACTTTGGTGGCAATGTGAAGGCCAGGAGCGTTGCCCCATTGACGATGATGCACTCTAACTTACAGGCTTGAAAACCTCAGGTTGTCTGGGCAAATGAAGATCAGGTTTGAGATGCACCATAAGTGCTGAGCTTAGAGTATTAATCCACATAGGGTCAACATAGCCTCCTCCTTTGGGGCTTCAGTTGAGCACTTCTCAATGGTCCAAACCTGGGGATTCATCACAGCTCCATTTGTTTTTGCACAGGTATAAAATTCAGCAACATCTAACAAGGCCTCTTTTATATCACAGACCTTTTTAAAATTACGCTTTATGGAGATGATATGCTGAGCTAAAGAAGTTGGAAAGCTAACCCAGATAACACAGCTGCAATGGCACAACAAGGTTTACCATGTTAGATTCTGACAACCTCTGAGCAGAAAGGTAGAATCGTTCAGAAAAAGCAGTGATCCGTTCACCTTCATATATACTAAAGATCATGAAACCTGTTTTCCCTAGTTAAACTCTATTTAGATCCAAATTCCACTATAAGAGCTTCTTTAACCTCAGCCCAGGTGTGTATAGTATTCATATAATGGACCATCAATTCATAAGCCAAGAGACTTAAACGAGGAAGGATGTTTTTGACCTTCTGGTGGTCAGTCGCCCCTTCCATGGCTGCTTAATAATTGTATAAGAACGAAACAGTACTACCCTTGCAAGGGGTAAACTTATCCTTCAAGGGACATTTAAATGGGCGCTGTTTGAGCTTTTTAAGTTCAATAAAGCGCTTTCTAGTTGTTGTTCAAGGGCAACTAGCTGGGGTTTAGAAGCAGAGGGGAGGTTGCAAGGGTTATTCACCCCAACGACATCCATTTTTTATAATTGATTGTGGTGTACTACCTTTTGTAGTGAGCACCACTTGTTGAATTTTTGGGGTGTTTTAAGCTCACTGGTGCGTTAAGGCCTAAAAAACCAATAAATAGGGGATTTAAACCACTGATAATATAAAAAATAAATCGACAGTAAAAAGTCAAAAAGTTGTGTTTTTTATAGTTTTATTAGAGACCAAGTGGAGTAAGAAATAAACCAACTTAATAAATCAATACATAGTACTTAATTTTGGTGAGGCTCAAAGTTTGGATGGCTTAATAAAATCCAAATTAGGAAATATTGTGATGTGACCTATCAGATCTTGGAAAAATCGCCTCATTTTGATGAAACTACCAATGTAAAGTTGATTTTTGGCAGGATTTGACTGAGATCTAACGATTTAATCAATAAACCAATTAGTGGACATGAAAATATTTTTACCTTGCAAACCCCTTCTGAACCCATAAAAGGAGCTGGCCTCTGCGGGGTAGGTTGTAATAAATTAGTGGTGGCCTAGGGAGGAGCCTCTGATGGCTCTCCTGAATTCGCCGCATAGTCAGCACAATTTGATTACCTAAATTCATGGTATTGGGCTGAGAATTATTACTAAATTTATAGCCCCAATTCAAAGGATTCCATCAAGAATTGCTGGGGTCTTTAGGCCGATTTTGTCCTCATTTTCCTCTTTATCTCAAACTGAAACACTCTTATCAATTAATCAGAATTTTAATTGTTGACAATAGCACTTTCTTAATACCTATCTCTAAGTTAAACTAGTAGCTACATGACTACCACAACTTTTTTAGAAAAATAATGATCTATAACGCTTAAATTTAGGAATTTAAAGTAATTTAAATGGTCAAATGTGAGTATTAAGAGTACTGAAGAATAATAATTATTCTATATAGCCATATGACTTTAGTATTTGCAGTACAATCCTAATAGCCTCTTTAAGTTTATCTTTTAATTTTGAAAGTTGCAGAGGTAATAATATGTAAGATGGGTAGCAATTTGATATTAGATTTGATGTGGGTATAAAACTTTTCAGAGGTGAAAAAAGGCTTATGTAAATTTTTAGACATCAAACTATAATTTGTCTCATACAACATCAATAAAACTTTTTCAAACCTTTTTCAGTTTCTTATATAAGAGGGCAGTACCTGAGATGATATCATTTGGAAGAAAGTTAGCAATAAATTAATGAGATAAAAACAGTATCTTATTTGAAATTGGAATAGGAGCGTCAGATTTTAAGGGCATAGTTTGTTGACACATAAAAACGCAAAGCACTGTATGATGAAAGTAACCTTATAAAAAAACTTCACAAATTAAAGCTTATTGTTGAAAAAAGGCTTTCATTAAAAATAACAAAGAAGCACATTGTAGTATTCAATATTTCTAGTGGTTCAATAGCTCAATGTGGTAATCTTAGTTGTAGGCTAGTGACAGGCTATGTAGTAAAAGATCCCCCTTCAGATGAAAATCCTGCTTAGATATGCTCTTCTCCTTTACAAAGTTCTTATTGGCTCAGTATATGGTTACTAAGTAGCACTTAAGAATGTTAAAATAGAGGCGTATTATCTAATTTAGGCCAGGGTAGCAAAAGTCTTTAACTCAATTCATTTCTATAGTATTAGCGATGCACCAATTACAATTGAGACACCCAGCAGATGGCTATTATAATTTCTGCGGTATATCAGAGATACACTGAAGAGTTTTTGCACAGGTTTAAGACCACTGAGCGATAGGACTGATGTTATGAAGATTGTCATCCTCAAGACAATGTAATAAACTTTAATAAATAATGGAGCAATTTTCCCAATGAAACTTTTCTATTTAATTTAAAATACATGGCGGATACTCGCAGTTCTGCTCTCTCTCTTCTAGTAACAATCTTCCTCCTTCAATCTTCTCATATTGCTTATATATCAGTGACTTCAGTCAATACCAACCCTTTTCTTAGACTATTTGTTCCGCAGAAATCTCATTGATTCAAGAAGAGTTTACTATTTATTAAATCACATTGCCTTAGTTTTAGGAGATCCACTCATTCTTTGCCATACTTCAACATCACCTTATCACCTGATTTGAAGGCAATCAATTAGAACTTATTTGAGGCTTGGTACCGTCCTATCACCTTATGTCAAGGGAATATTCATCCTATTACAAATTACCTGGTTTGGCCAATCTCACCCATTATGACATAATTGACTTAGGGCTTATTGTCCAGTCATATCAAAATCACTTTATCTCTTGAATTGACGATAAGTCTCCTATTGAGTATATGCCTAAAAAACTTTGCGTGCACTTGGTTGATGATGTGACCACTTGCAGGGTCCAAGATAGTATAGGCGTTGATGCCCATCTTCTCAATAATCTTGAACGACCAATACAGATGTTGGCCAACTTGTGTTTCTGCCCAAACCCATGCTGGTCATGGAACAAACCCATATCACCATCTTTGAACTGAGCTAGCACGCTATGCCATTATTAATCAGTGCCATGATTCCTTATCTTTTTAGCCAGACTGAAGGAGTACGCTTCAGTTTAAAACTTGATTGATGTGTCTGCTAGGTTAGTTAAGTAACGTTAGAGATCCATTCCACTGATATCTTCTATAGAAGCACAAAGCAGTGCCAGAAGGTCAGATTGTCATCCATATAATAATTGAAAGGGACTCTTTCCCATGGCAAAATGGTATCTAATGTTGTATGCAAAAATGGCAGTGGAAAATAGGGAACACCAATAGGAGGTTGATTTATTACTATTTTTAGGAGTATGTTCAGCATGGAACCATTAACTCGCTCACTCATCCCGTTGTACTGGGGTGGTATGGGGTTATCAGAACCCAATGGAAGCCCATCAGCTCATATAACTTTGGATGGATATACAAAGTAAGATTTGTTATGTTATTTATAAGGATAAACTGAGGGTAGTCATAATGCTGGATTATGCACTCCATTATGAACTAGGCCACTGTAAAAATCCTTAAATCCCATATTGCCCGTGCTTCAACCTACCCGATCAAGTGGTCAATCGCCACCAGAATGTACTTGAAGCAGTTATCTCCCATTGGCAGAGGGCCAACGACATCTATAAAAACCGTGTGCCAGGAAAAGTGTGGTTTCACCAACTGCTATGCAGTCTTCTGGTGCAACAGCTTTTCCACTTGGCACTGGTGGCACAAGATATTGTTTCCAGCACATCAAGGTTCATTCTTTCCTAATAATAACAAGGGCGTAACAATTCTAACTTTATTTGCATAGCACCTTATCTGACTGCCCTATGCGCACTCATGATGATGTTAGGCTATGCTGAGGGTCGTGGAAAAGTCACTGTTGTATCGTCAATCCAATTTTACAACTCACCATACTGCTAGAAGGTATTGACTCACATTTTATCTAACACCTTTATGGCTTGAGGTGGCTCATCGTCTTACTTTCCGCTGAGCGTCTTATCATACATTATGTCACTCAGATCTTCAGTACCCACAATTGTGGGTAGTCTTGATAAGTAATCGGTGTTCTAATGTTTTTCTGCCAGTTGGTATAGGATTTTGAAGTCATAAGCCTGCAGCTTGAGGGCCCTTTGGGCTAGGAGCCCTTCAGGCTCCTTAAGGTTCTACAACTTGCGTAATGAAGCATAATCCATTAAAACCTTAATCTTCACCCCATAAAAATACACCCTATATTGCTTATATGCTTAGATTACTGCCAATCACACCCGCTTGATCAGGGTATAATTAAGTTCTAGGAAAATGAAAGCCCTAACTGCAGTACGCCACTGGGTGCTCCTCCCCTCAAAGTTTTGGGATAGGACCGCCCTACAGCAGAAAGGGATGTATCCGTCTGGATGATGAACTCTTTATTAAAGTTTGGATAGCGTAGCACTGGAGCACTGATCAGTGCCAACTGTAGTGTGTCAAAGGAGCATTGTTGACGTTCCATCCATTAAAACGCAACATCATTCTTTAATAACTTAAATAGTGGGTCCCCAATACAGCTAAAGTTAAGGATAGAGCTTATTAGTAGCTGGAAATTTCAAGAATACCTGTACGTTGCGCTATTGCTTGGCGTAGTCATTTTTTGAATGGCCTCTACTTTAGCTAGCTGTGGTTTCACCCCTTTTTAGTATATCATAAACCCCATGTATTTCAGCTTTTCTTTGTAAAGTTATATTTACGAGGATTAATCTTAATGTTGGTATCAGCAAGCTGGAAGAAGACCTCCTCTAGATGAGTAAGGTGCTCAGAAAATGTTTGGAAAGACATTTGTGTCATTGAGGTACACAAGGACACACGACAGCTTCAAGTCACAAAGGATAGTGTCCATGGCTCGTTGGAATTTAGTCAGGGCGTTACATAGCCCTTGAGGCATACATGTTAGTTGGAAAGCCCATCTAATGTGATTATGGTGCGTTTCTCCTTTTCTGCCATGGGCAACTCAATTTGCCAGTAAATCAATATCAGATTCTTTGCTGAAAAGTAGCAAGATCCTCCTAAACAATCCAAACCATCATTGATCTGAGGCAAGGGATATGAGTCCTGTTTAGTAATGCTGTTGAGCTTCTTGTAGTTTATTGCTACCCAGTTGGTACCGTCCTTTTGATTTTACAATCAGAATAGATGAAGCCCACGGACTCTTGGACAAAACAAGCATCCCTTGCTCTAGCAGATTATCAATTTCCTTGGTGACAACTTCTTCAGCTGCTCTTGATTGGCAAATTACCTGAGACCATATGGGTGGGATGCTCCCCTGCGTCCAGTTGATGGACCACTCCCAAAGTGCGCCCTAAATTGTGGTCATCAATGGCAAAAACTCTTTATACTTTTGAAATAAAGCTATTTCTTGGCCTTTTTGTTCTTCTAAAACCTTTTAAGTTCTCATGTAGGATCATTACCATTATTCCGGGCTGCAGTTCAAAGGTTAGAACATATACATCCAGCGACATGAACTTGTGAACCTGAATAATCTCCTCGGCTGGAGTTAAGTGTAAATACGCCACTTTTTAAGCCAGCGGATTTTCAATGTTTCATTTTGTAGATTTGCTAGCAAAATCTTGATCTCCCCTTGTCCCAGAATAATAATTCCTGGAGCCTCATGAGGCTCAAGCAGCAATTGCTAATAAGTCCCATTGACCTCCCATAAAGACCATCAGGCACATCCAACTCTAACTTGGTGTTTATTATTATTTGGTGTCTGGAAGGGATGGTTATAGACCCAGCAGCTCTAAGCGGCAGCCCAGGATATTCATATATTTTCTAGGGGAGGGCCCAGGTCTTGCTCTTTAGTTAATGATAGCAAATTAGTATCACCTCATTACTATATGCAAGGTTGATATGTCCCATATGCACTAGATCCTTTGGCACTCTGCTAGAGGTTAAACAAATTGGGATCCGCTGCCCTAAGATTTTAAAGGTCTCCTCTATCATATTGACAACAGCCTCAAATTAGTGCATAAAAGCAGTTCCATAAACAAATGTTAAATTTTAAGTGTTTCGTTGCTTGTTCAATAATTATATCTCTAATTTATTAACTACACAGGTTCATTATGTGCATGATTTGCGTTGTCTGATAGTAGATGATGATGATGATTGATAATAGTAGGAAGACTATTATCTATAGTTGAATAAAAACCCCATTCTGGTTCAACGCTTATCCTGTATCTCTTCCCAAAATACTCTTGATGTCTTCAGTAGGGATTTATACCCTTATCCGCAAACTTGATCCACGCTCAGATCCCTAAGTTTACAGCCTTTCCTCTTATATTGCGTAGTATACAGCAATTCCTGTCTAAGCTCTCTTCTCTTCTTAAGGATCCTTGATCCTTACTCTTTATCCTACTGAAGAGTTCCTTAATTTAAGCACACAAGCAATAATTTCCTGAAGATGAATAAAACTAAAACAAATAATGAAATCTGCTAAAAATGACTCTGACTCTGACTTTGCATTTTTAAACCTTCTTCTCTACTCTCATAAGATTTTAGAAGGGATTTAAGTAATAACGATAAGACTTTGTAACCAAATGATAAACCATTTGAAAACAAACATTTCTTTTGGGAAAACTCATTTTAAAATTCAAAAGTGACCAGTACAAGACTAGAGAGAATATCCGCCTGCTAGTGAGTTACTGCACCTATAGAGCAGTACCCCACAACCAACCACTTAGCACAAGTAGGTCCTTCAGCCCATCAGTGCTAAGCACAAAGAAACGGATGGCTTGCTTACACTAAATACTTCATCAATTAAAGAGTAAGCCAAGATGGATAAAGCACCATCTGGATAACTTCCCACTGACATAAGCCAACGCTCATTCGACAAAATATATCTGCTTGATCAATAATGAGTTGCTGACAACACACATGTCAAAAAATGCTATTATAAATTCAAGAACCCAGCAATAAGCGTAGTAAATGCAATCACCTCCACAGGATTGTTTTCCATCTCAAACCCTACAATTGATAACATCCTCAGGGGCACAAGAAGCAATACTGAGAACAGCGGCGTTGGTATATTTCACACCAAAACTCAACCAGGGGAGGGGACCAGGGCCTTGCAAGAATTTTTTAAAAAATTTCTGACGAAGCATTAGTTAGATTGGAGTCTGAATCCAAATCAACCAGCGAAAGTCAAGGGCCCATATTGGTGGGACAACTCCAAAAAGGTTTTAACCAGGATGGAAAAAAGCTCAATGACACTCAACTTGATCGCTCAAGCAAAATGTCAGGGACCATACCTGACAAAGACCAATCAGAGGGAGGACGACTCCCCCATATTTTAACCAAAAAACTGAGTAAACTATTGGGATAATACCCGACAAATTATCAGGGATAATCTCTGACAAATCCTAGTCAACATGGTGGAAAAATAAGCCCAAAATTGATCCACAAGACTAAGAGAACCAATGAGGATGGAGGAGTATCAGGAACTGATTTCAAAGGATCAGATTCCTGGAAAAAGTATCTAATAAACTTAAGGTGCAGCAGGAAGGATCCAGAACTATGACTGCGGTTAAGTCATTAACAAAAGCCCTGGTGATTTATATCCTCATTAGAAGGATATGTTAACACATTGCATCTTGTCCTCATGTAATATTAAGCAATGAGAGACACTGAAGTTCCCATACTCAAACGCGATGCAGTGGATCTCAAAAAACATTACTCCCACCATTGTGGCCATCTGGTGGAACTATAAATCCTTGGCTGGAGCTTCCAAGCGCTGGCTTGTCACTAAATTATTGTTTGAAATGGCAATGCTTTTCAAATTGATATGGATCAAACTAAGGACGCCTTGGACTGGATGAAACTCCCCCTCAAACACAAGATAATAAAAGCTACCATTTGGGAAAACTTGAAGCTGACAGACGCGAAGGCATGGCTGGAGGCTGGAATTGACCTCCTTAATGAAATGTAGTACAATAATCCTGGCATACAAGCAAAATTTGCCTAGGATGTCAGGAGCTCTAGTCTTACCCCAACGGAATTAATCACTTATTTGAAATGGTTCCTAAACATTTTGACTGCCCTCAAATGGGCTTTACATACCATTTCAGTCAATATCGCACTGGAATGGTACAATACTACATTCTCCCCAGAAGAGGCACTGCCATATATTGCAGCTGGTTTCAAGGCCACCATGGCCAAACACTGGTCATACACCTGTATCCTGTTGGCCACTGTGGCCGACTTGATGAAAGCAAGATGGACGAAGGAGAGGGTAGTGGAGTGGGGGCCCTTCTGGGACTGGTCGCTGGAAGAGGCCATCAACTGGTCCACCAACAGGTTCACCCCATTGGAAATGAAGTACTGGTTCCATGTGGGGGTCAGTATCAATCAAGTTTGAGAGTGGGTTGATCTAGGAGTGACGAAGCTGATACACAAAAATCTCTGGGGCTGGATGCTCCCTATTGTGAAATGAAAAATTTGGCATGACATTGACACACTGGCCGAAGCTGCAGACTTGGACGCCGCAGGGTTCACCCCCAGGTCAGCTCAACCATGGATGGAACACAAAGCTTTACCGCAAGTAAGAAACAGCGATGCAAGGGCTTATTACCCTGATCTGGGCCAGAAAGGCTTGAAGTGGGAATCTGATTTAAAACAATCTTGGACTGGAAACAATCCTTCCCAAAACCGTTGGTAGTTTCACCATATGCCGCTAAAGGATTTGCCCCATCAGAAGCCTTCCAATGGTGCAAAGCGGGAGTACCAAATGCAATGATGCAGACTTTCATGGACAGTGGATCAGACAGTGTAATGGTTAGGGACTGATGTTAGCATAGTTTTATTACGCTGAAAGCCCTATGACAGTACCTGCACCCAACATGCGGGCCAGAATCCACCCTCCTATGGTACTGGCTGGTATTTTTGCTAATGGATGTCCTTGATTGGCAAAATCTAAAGATTGGAGCACAAATGGCCAGGAGCATCAACTGACATGGAATTAGCATTTGCAAGGTTGAGGTGTTCCTCAATTGGGGTTTCATCCTTGATGAATTGTTAAGCTGTTTAATGAAAGGGAAGACCCCCACCAAGTTACCCAAGCCATATCTAAAAATCCAAGTCATACAGTGCAGCAGTAGCTTAAACTGACAAATACTCATGAAATGGGGGTAGGAGCCATATTGAATACATCCATAGACTGATCTATGACAGCTTCACGGACACCAGGCGCTTAAATTGTAACTGAAGGATGCAATACAATTCCACCTGCAGCTGTTGGAGGAGGAGTGGTTTAACTTGTTAATGTCAATTTATCAAGAACTTTATGAGGTGCTGAAAGTGTGATCTTGACCACCGCTGGGTTCGTGAACTGGGCTACATTGACATAGCAACCTCAGGAAAACTAGATCGAAAAAACTCCTCAAAATCAGAATCAAATATAATGGAGTTTAGTTATGAATGGTACCAACCAGATACGCAAACTAAACCACGCAATGGGTGACATTACAAAATCTTCTGGCCAATTGAGAGAGGGAATGGGTGCATGGAGCTATCTAGACCGGATTACCATATGAGTATTATGTGAGTTCTGGCAAGCCGTGGAAACTATATTACAAAGTGCCTTTCCCTCAAACTGTCAAAGCGCTCAATGAACTGGACCATGGATTAAACCAAACAGTATCACTCTACCCCATTCCATCGCCTGACCAGTTTAAGTAGAGTTATATATGTCAAGCAAGAGGATGTGAAAAAAGTGTGCTAGTTCTGCTACCAAACTTGCCAAACAATGGCACAATGCCACCATCAAAAAGGGAAGACCCTCTTGAGTTTGAACATGACCCCATTGGTGGGGGCACAAAATTTGGGACAAAAACTTCCTTTGACCAAAGGCAAAGGAGTAGTTTCCACATAACCTAATGAAGTTCACAGATATGAAGTTTAAACAACAGGAGTTGGACTTCACCCATAGGGAAGCGTCAGAGCAAGAAGTGGCCAAATAACCCAAAGCGGATAATGAGCCCTTTATGAATGTAAATCCTGAAGCCTACAAAATGAACGAAGGAACGAGCCCAAACTGATTGCATCACGCCCATCCCAGGAAGAATAGACAAACCAGGAAGAAGAACGATGGCATAAGGCGAACTAAAAAAAGTACCCAAAAAGGGACAGTCAGCACAAGAAGCTAATACAGTGAAATCAAAGCCTGATAATTCAAAAGAAAACAAGAATTAAATTCAGAAATCATTAGCAAATAAAACTGAGGAGACTACCAAAAAACAACTGAGTTGACGAAATTGGCAAAATTGACTAATCAAAACCCAATAAAAACCTTATTCCGCAAAAAACTAACGATGGGGCAGGAAACCAATTGACAGGTGAAGGGGAATCCGCCGCACTGCCAGTAGGGACAAAGGCGCCCCTGGAGCTGGTAATAAACTGTCCTCATTATCCATTGATAGGGAGACGGGGATGGAGATTGAATTCCCTAGTGCACAAAATGCCCAGTAATATTATACCAGTATTTACCAACTGACCCCAAAAGCCAATTAATAACCCCCACCCATTTTTGGCAATACCATCCACTATTAACCAAAATTCTGTTTGTGACTCTATGCACAACCCTGAAAATTAAACCAAGCCTTATACCTGTGTGTCAGCATCTAGAAATGAAGATTGCGACTACAAATACTCAGGGGATAGTGAGCATACAAAGAAGAAGGCGGAAAACTCATCACTTTAATACTAATAATAATATTGACTTATTTTTAATATTGGAAACACAAGAAGGTAACCAAAAGGAGATGGTGCCAAGCTTTAACTGCAATCCTATGAACCACCTGTGGTCCTGCCAAATAGGCTGTCAAGCCCTATGGAAAGATCATATGGCAATTATTGCACTGAAAAAGACAATAGACCTGGTAATTGTCGAGGAAACTCACACTGAAGGATTTTAATAGCAACCACTATGACTAGGGAAACCGGCAAAAGCCTTCATGTGGTGGCTGTCTATGCCCTGCCAAAGCCCTGCAAAAACAAATTTTTTGGAATTATTTAACAGAAGTACCAACCAAAGTGATGACATTTATAGCAGGATACCTGAACTGATGGACAAATGTAAGTTGGGATATGTTCCCATAAATGAAAGTCCCAACTGTGAGGCTGATGATATGCTGAAATACCTAGTCAAATTGGGGATGTGCCTCATGATTGACGAGGAGGATGATGATCCAGCCAACATAACGAGGTGGTCATACAACTCTGCCGGATCCTCACAGACCAGTTCACACCTGGATTACATTCTGGTGTCATCTGATCTCAAACTGCTGACGTCCAACAACGAGGTCATCATAAGTGCTGAGAGCAACCATATAATCGTCCACATGGACGTTGATATAGATGAACCTCTGAGGAACTGAGAATGGCAGTTGGCTCAGACATGCTGAGGGACGGGGAGTGACTCCAGACAATCAAATCTGGACTTGATTGATTGGTAACATATCTGGATCATACCTGGAAATAGATTCTCTGAAAAAATGGGTACAGATTAAATAAAAAAGTAAGCATGATAGTATGAACTTCAAGAAAGCGACTACTTACAATTAAACTGCCACCACAAAGCAGCTGAAAGATGCACTGGAGAGTTTAAAGCTTTCCAAGCGGGACAGTGAAGAATGGTGGAATGAGTACCAAACAACTCATAAATGGTAATGAGCCTTATTGTCAAAACAGGACTCAGAGCAATGAATTAACACTACCTACCAATATCAGATCCTTGTGGGGATAATGACCAAGTAGGGACTGGCACACCTCAAGGAAATTTTAACTAAGCCAGGATACAGGAAGTAGAGACGGTGACAGGGGAAATAACATTAGACCTAGAAAACAATCAAACATGAAATTGAATGATTCTATGGTGAGCTATTCTGAAATGAGATATATTTGATACAGCGACAGAAGCCCTAATTGACTTGGACAAGCTGGCACTCAGGGCCTATACACTGGAAGATGTCATTAGTTTGTCCGCCAACATTTCAATTGATGAAGTCAAAAAGTGCTGAAATAATCGTTAAAAATGAAAGCGCTGGGCCTCAATAACATGTTTACCAAAGTCTACAGCGCATTCTGCAACCGCATTATGCCAGAGCTCAGGACCCTCTGCAACCACTGCCTGCGAACTGGATGACAAATCCTGGGAGGCCAGGAGAACTGAATTGTACTCTTGTTTAAAAAGGGACTAAATGCTAACTCTAGAACTGGCACTTAATTGCACTATTTGACGCTGACTACAAGCTGCTCAGGCGCACCTTGTTGAGTTGTATAATGGCAATGGCACCACAAATGCTCCATAAGGCCCAAAATGTGTTTATCAAGGGCTGAAGCGTCTGGGACAGTATTATACAGTCCAAAACATACTCCAGGACATGCGGGGAACAGAACTGGGATATCAAATGTTCCTTGACATGTAGAAGGATTACAATTGGGTAGCGTGGTCCTTCCTCCATGCGGCGCTAAAAGTGGTTGGTATCCCCAAAACCTTAAGATCATGGATATCAACACTATACTTGGTCCTTTTCACCAAGTTGATTGTTGCCAATGGCATAATAACAATATCTCAGTCAGTCAGGGACTCTGACAAGGCGATCCCATGTCACTGATTCTTTTCAACTTTACAGTAAACATTCTATTGGCCGCGGCAGACATGATTTTCTGGGGATTAGTTTACCCTAACCAAATGCCATCAAAAATATTAGCCTTCGCTGACAATACAGTAGTGGTTACAAGCTCAGTGACCAACCTTCAGGGCGCCGAGGAGTTCCTGGCCTATGTCAGTTAGCATCAAATGTGAAGTCCACCCTGGAAAACCTCTCAGTAATAAGGAGTAGTGTCCCAAAATTCAGCCTGCCAACTGACATAACGCCAATAAAGAACTTACAGACAATACAATACCTTGGGATACTCTTTGGCGACAAGGGCCAGCAGTACTAGAAGCCAAAATAAAAAGTACTATCAAGTCTGTTGGCCCAAATGGCTTGCTGGCAAAATGCAAGACTATGCCTCAAGTATATAGTGTTGGCAGTCAACATATTCATTCTCTTTAAGCTATGGTTTGTTGCCCACGTATTGCCAATGAGCCCAAACCTAGAGGAAGAAGATTATGATAATGCTCTGCACCTTCTTATGGTTCAAGAAAAAGCGGCGCTAATAGCCCTAGAGACCCTATTCAAACTGAAGAGTGAAGGAGGCATGGGCCTTCTGAATTTTGAATTTCACAATTGAGAATCTGGGCCAAATCGTTCCTTAGGTTAACACAGACTCATATGCACTGCCCAACACTAGCATGGAATCGAACTGGGCTAGAGTTCAGGGCCTCCTGGAGCTGGTCTCCCCACGATCATTGTGCAAATGTATGGCAGGCCACCCACAAATGCCTTCCTGGAAAGGCAGCCCATACTACTGGCAACTGTACAATTGAGCAGTGCGTCTGGGTGGCTGGTTGTTCAAACTATCATATCAGAATGCCGAACAAATCCACAGGGATGTCAAAGCTCATAATTCCACAATGATTACCGCAATAAACTAGGTGGAACGCAATCAAATTTGCTCATGAGTGCACCTCCAAGATGATTAAAATTTGCTACAAATTGACCCTGATCAAATATAAGGAATTACTTTCAAAACCCAGATGCAACCCACCCACTCAACCAAACATTCTGAACGACTGGGTAGCCAAAGGCCGAGACACTAACTACCAAATAAAGGAGTTAAAGTTTGCATCAACTCCCAACTTTTAACAGCAAAGCAACGGTCAGTCACCTGGCAGATACTACACCTCACATTTAAATCTAGTAATCATAGCAGACCAGACTACTCACATAAAGACTGCCCTGTATGCGCCAAACTGGAATCAGATATCAGCCACTAATATCATGGATGCACCATGTTAAAAAGGTATTGATCAACGATGCAATATATCCTCTTGGGCGAACGCTCATCAATGGAAATAATCTATGGTGGACCTTTTTTGAGAAAACCCTGAGAAAAGTCCCAATCCAAATACATGCCTTCATCTATCTTTATAGTGTATGAATGATACACTCAGCTCTAGTTGCCAAGAGTTTTGACAATGAGCGCCCCCATCACAAAGGTTTGGTATTGAAAACCATTTTGATTATTTCCAATCAGCTCCATCAGACCTTGAAATTCTTGCACTTGATACCCGAGTGCTATAAAGCAAGGTGCTTGGATTTTCACACCAAATTGCTCATTGTATGCAATAAAGCAACAAATTGATTCAAGATCAAATGACCTGTAAGCCTATCATCGCTAGAACCATGGTTAGTGATGGTGATCGCCAACTAGCAATTGGTTGAGGTGCTAGGAAACTAGAAGCCCAATTTACCAGTCCTTTAACCTTGGCTATATCAACTTTATTCCGCCCTCCCCTTAAACTTTCCATTTAATTTAATTTTTAATAAAGTTTGGAGTTTAGAAAAATGGTAAACCATTTAGCTTGTACTGCTGAGGTCTTGGGTTCAAATCTCCTTGAGGATGCATGTATATTCTTGGTAAATATTACTGATACAATCTACAATGACATAATGGTCTGATGTAAAGGATAAAGAAAAGCTTATGTTGAACAACAGCTAGCCATCAATTTTCTTATAATTAATTTACACCTCAATCAGTTAATCTCTTACATCCCAGTGATTTCTTCCTCACTTCATGGGACTAGAGACATAAGCCTACGTTTTTCATGGCTTCCTGCCATACTAATATCTCAGTCCAAAACTTTTCTCTATCGTTGCAATCACTTTTACAACTTATTCAATTCAAGTCTGAATCTAGTTTGATAATCTCACAGAGGATATTAGTCTGCGCACATGTTAGGGAGCAGTTGGGCAAGTAAGGTAAGAGGCATGGGTGGTAGGCCTGCGACCTCCAAAATTTGGAAACGCCCCAGAGAAACTGACAGAATAAAAAAATAGAAAAACTGGTGGTCACTATTTCCCCAGAAATCCTCACTTGGCAGGCGCGATGTAACCAGTACATCAACATTATGTACTCTCAACCACTATCATCGGTGGAATATGGAGTCTGGGTGTTTCTGGATATCCAACAAACAGCTTTATGGGAAAAATTTTGTGGGAATGTGCACACTTTTTTTCTGAAAGCGGTGTATGTTGCACCTCACTCCATGTCACGTGGTTGGCTGGACCTCGGTTTTGAAAACAAGGAGGCAGCAGATGAAGCTGCTGTGGTGCATGTAGTGATTGACCTCCCTGAAGGGCAATGGGTCATCAAAACCAAGCTCACCAGATGGACAAGATCCAACCACATTTTCCTCACGTTTGACTTTTTGCCCACTACATTCAAGCGTGCCATTCTGGAGCAGCACCTGAAAGATGGTCTCACCATATATGGTGAAATAAAATCCTTTGAGATGCAACGCTTTACGCTGATGCCACACCTGTGCACTGGCAAAGCCATTGCAGTTCTGAATCCAACTGAGGAGATCGCAAAGGACCTAACCCAGATCCTGCACTCCACTTATATTAATATTGAAGGGCATACCACCCACCCTTTCTGGGTAAACGTAGACAGCGCACCCCCCATCTGCACCCACTGTGACGCGTTTAGCCACAAGGCACATGCATGTTCCACCAAGGAGGGCATCACATTCCAAGAGCACCCCTCAGCGGCCATGGCCATTGGAGAGGCGCATTACGAACCAACCACCAGCACCAAAGAGGCTTTCCCGTGGGGAGCACAAGGCTGCTACCTACTAGTAATGCCTATCTCCCCTCAAGAGCAAAATAAGGCTAAACAGGCCCACAGAGCCACGGCCAAGGAAGCGGCCAAAGTCGCCTCTGCTATCCCACATTCCCAACGCCAGGAGGACATTAAAACCTTCGTGGAGGAAGCAACTCAGGAATCCTTCAACCAATCAGATTGGGAAGCCCATGCCAATTGGGCCACCCAATCTGAGGATCCGATGGGCGACTCAATCTCACCTGACCTTTGCATCCAAGCCCCAATTAAAACTGACTTAGTTTCCAACCTACCTGAAAATTTCTATTTGACCCAAATGTTGGTGCACCAAGCTTATCCGCACCACAAAAAATTCGTTCAATGCCAGGGAAACAAAAAGTGAAGGCAAAAGCCAATGTGAACCTCACTGCTAATATTAAAAAACTAACAATAGCATTGCTGCAAACACCCACGCTGCCATGAAGGCCCATGGGGATCTAGAGGAGGCTAGTGGGCCTGGTGCCCACCCCCTCACACCTAAGGTGCGATGGAGGAAGCCTTCACTTTAGGGAAGTTGAATATCGCTGGACTCAGGGCCTCGCCGTCCCAGGCTAGGAAACTGAGTTTTTTACAAAAAAAATTTACCCGTGGACATCCTGGCCATCCAGGAGTCCCACTGTCTGCAAGGTTCTGAGTACACTTGAAAACCATGCTCCTCCCTTCCCTATCCTTCTGGTCAGAGCACTGTGGGGTGCTAGTTTAGGAAAACAATTTTTTTAATTTTGATCATTGGAATCCTTCCTCAATGGCTGATTCAATGTTGTTACATTCTCATAGGCGAAGCGTCACATGCTATCATCAACATATTTGCTCCAACCTGTGCATGAGAGCATCAGGAATTTTTCTCATCGGTCAAATCCCTTCTGTTACCCCTAGATCTTTTGTAGTTGGCGACTTGAACTGTTGGCTAGACTCACCCACAGACTGTTGCCTTCCTCATCCCACGCCCCTCAGGGTCATGTAGAACTTTGTGTTCCAAAGGCCACCCTTGGGTTATTAGATGCGCTGCTGTGGCAAGCCCCGCTGCTTGAAAACATGATGCGCCCCCACGTCCACAATGGCCAATTAAGGTCCATGACCCACATCAACCTTATCCTCATGCTGGCAAAATTTCAATCCCACATTTCCAACTTCCAAACAACAAGAATTAAATTCTCCAACCAAGCTGGTCTCAATAACCTACCAGTTACCTGTCACAGTGGCTAAGGCCCCGCATTGGTGCAAACTCCACCCACCTGAACTTGCATCGCCAGGATTTTCCACTTGGGTGGAATCAGCAACTTTGGCAAAAGAGTTTATTACATCGTTTTGCGCGGACCCAATTTCCACATGGTCAGCCTTCAAAGAGGATACCATCCGCCACACTTGCCACCTCTCCTCCTGACGCTCACAAGCTACATTGGCCATCATCTCGCGCACTCTGGCAGAGTTGGCACACCTGGAATCCAACATCCCAGCCACAGGCTACAGCCCTGCTTGGGGCCAGAAGTGGGCAGAAGCAGCCGCCCACCTCAACGCGCTCAAAAGGCAACAAAAACATTGGGTTTGTGTTCAGTACAGGGCCAAACATATTACAGAGGGTGACACGTGCACTGCATATTTTTTTAAAAAATTCTTCGCACCGCACCAGAGAGTGGCCTGCACACAGGTGTGGAGATCTGATGATTCCGTCATGGATACGCCAGCCAAAGTGGCAATCAAAAATAAAAAAGTATTTCTCCAAGTTATACCAATCTGATCCAATTCAGCCGGCCAAAGTGGCGAAATTTCTCAACAGCACTCACATCTGCACTGTTTTCTGATACCTGGAATTGATGATTTTAATTACTCTGAACAAACTCTGGTCCGCCATCTGCAGTGC
>JAKSZP010017485.1:0-82974 GCA_022478985.1 Massospora cicadina
CCAATTGTTCAACCTATTTAATTGAATTTGAAGAACTGGGTGCCTAAACTACCAGTCTAACTAATCCAAGTAAAATTAAAACTATCAAAATGAAATATGCCCCAATCCAAGAAGATCAAAAGTTAAAATTTTTTATGACTTATTAAATCTTCTGATATTTTTTTACCCCATATCTTTCCAATTATACCCAACAGTAATATGTCCGTTTTCCCAGGCCTAAACCAGTTTAGGCCTCTCTAAAATTCTCCCCTCTATCATACTAATAGACAACAGCCCCTCCTAGGATCTGTTGTCAGTTTCTTTTCTTACCTAAACTTTTTCTAAGATAGACCCTTGCAACATCTTATTGTTTTCCATAAATGCTGTTAGCTTTAGATGGTTGAATCAAAAATAAACCCTTTAAGTAAAAACCAAGAATGCAAATAAATTACTCCCATTGATGGATCCCTAGAACCTTACCAATTTATCTGCATAATATGTTAGATTAGATTTATCTTACAACCGCCTTTAATGCACCTAAACATACCAATTATCATACTTTGTATAGTTATGTTATAAAAATTTTCTGGTCAATGATGGGATTTAATTGGTTGAAACAAGTTTTTATGGCTTAAATTTGATTGCACATATGAGTTTGGCAATTATGACTAATTTATATTGGATTTTGCATATTGATTTAATAATTGGCATGATAGAACTTGCACATGGACATCCTGATTAGAGAGTACCTAATGCTATTGAGAAGCTGACTGACGTCCCAATTAAGTGTGTGTCATTATTTAAATTCTATTTTATCCTTTTACAATCTTTACTATACTTTGCAGCTGTATGACAAAACGTTATCAGGCTTATTTTAAGGCAAATAAACACCTCTGAGGTGCTAATATTAGGCCTAAAAACCTCTAGATTATAATAGTAGGAGTGCATTTGATTACTGATATGTTTTTAATTAAGTAAATAAGGGCTGATCTACTTGGGGAATCAATAATAACAACTTACATAATCCTTAGAGGATTGTCACAGCTTTAATAAACTCATCTAATAGATGAGTATGGACAGGAGATGCCCTATAGGTTTAAAATACTGGCGCCTAGTCTACTAATAAAACATTATTTTTTTGATAAAACTATGCAAGTTTAGATCATATAATATCATCTTATATTATTAATTCTTCGTTTAGTTCTATTTTTATATAAAGAGTATAACAAGTGTTAATAGGAGCTTCCTTTTTGTTACATGAATCAGGTGAGTTTCCAATTATAAAAAATTACTCAGAAGAGTCCAGAAGAGTCAATTATTAATGCTTATGCTTTGTGAGCTTCAGAACGGTTAGGAAACACCATAAGACAAATAGAAAAATCAAGGATAAATTAGTTAATACTCTTCTCAACTATCAAAGCGGAATTCAATCAATAGTTGAGTATTCCTCAAACTTAACAAGTGTTGATAACTTAAACCACAGTACTCAAATTAATATGAAAATTAAACCGGATATCAGGCAGAAGCTGCCAGAAGATTTGTTGATAATGATATGGAAACTAATTATTGAGAGATCACAGAGTACTTTAACACTGCTTGCTAGAACACTGAGGATATTACATTGTACTCCTTAGACCTTATCATGATTTGAGGAGGGCATGTAGATTCAACAGACCAATTAAATTAACTTCAGACAATGTTAAAGAGATGATGGATACCCTCTTCCATGGCTACAGAACTGGTTAATATCAGATAAACCCATCTTTTAGTATATTTTACTATCTCAAGGATCATGACTTTAATATGTAGATGTATATGCAATAATGAGAGGCAACTCTGGCCAGACGCTTTACCCGTACACAAGTAATTAATGAGTTTTTAATCAGTTTTATGCAACCATTCATCAAGCATACCCAGAGGATTCTGGCTCAATAAATCTTGAGCTATGGAAATCTACAGAGTTTAAGAGAAGAATCAATCTTTCTAATCAAACCTACTGGATAAACTAAATTCCAATTTTACTGAGATTAGAAAAGCCATTGTCACCAGTAGAGCATGTCAACAATTCTCATCAAAAACTGAATACTTTGGAAGAACATCTTAAAATTGAAGTTCTTGAAATTTGCACCTGAAGTCCTCGCTCACAATGGCTTGCCCAATATGTGGGTACAAAACGTCAATAAGTGCTGCCATAAAATAAAAACTCACTCAGAATTTCTATCTTCTCAGACAGAACGCCTGACTGAATATGCTACCTCTGCTCTCAGAAAGGATTTATCTAGAGCAATGCATGTTCACCTTGATAAATATGTCCAAACTGAGCTGGGTATTCTACAGAAGAACAATGAGGACCTTACTGCACTACCAGCTGGGCTAAACAATAAAGAAAATTGTTTAATCCATCTAAACTATCAAAAATTTGGACAATAGTGTCATCTATGCAAGCTAAGAAGTCCAGTTCGTCAAAGAGAAAAAGAACTCCAAACCCAACTATTTATGACAATTTCTCACATGGTTGATCTAACTGAAGATGTCAAAAACATATTGGCTTTTCAAGTTAAATTAAAAAGAATGTGAGAGCCTTAGAAAAGAAAATGATACCCTCAAGTAGAAAAGCTGCGATTTTTCAACCTGTCCTTGAGGGGTAAAGTAGTGGAATCTCCAGATATTCAAAAAGAAAAAAAAATTAGGAAAATTGCTTAAGGTCAGAAAATAAGAGCGAAACTTGCAGTTCAGAATAATTTTATAAAGCTGAGTAATCAGGGACTGACATGGATGCTTAAACTGATAGTTCAGGCATTTGTTCCATGCCTAAAATTTTAGCTTCAGTTCTAACTCCAGATAACGCCCAACCAGAATTTGGCCCAATTTTAACGGAGTATTCTCCAAGTCCTTATAGCTCTAGATGAAGTGCAGCTCCACTGACTGGATCTTAGTTTGATAAATTCAAACCCTTAAACTTGCAGAAATTTGGCAGAGATGGAATGTAAATTCATTCATAAAGTTTTTCAAAAAAGACATATGAGAAGCATCTAATCATGCGTAGTCAAAACCTCTTTGTATTTTCTTGGACTCATGAAATTTTGACCTTGTAATGCCCTATTTGGGTGACAATTGGTCCTATTTGGATGCAAAGATCTCATTGATAAAGCAATTTGGAGGTCCCAAAAAGTTGTTGGCCCAAAAACCAATCTGCTTATTATTTAATTTCAGAGAAATGAGTCCATTAATGACTTTTCTGATAGGTTCTATCATGAGGATTAAGTCCTACCCAGTTATATACTATGACTGAATTCAATGCGAAAATCGCCATTGAGCATACAGTAATCCATACTGTGACTGGCAGCGTGTTATGATTCCAGCCTTTATTGTACTATGGTGTTTTTGAGCTCACAGATTACTTGAGAAAATGCACTAGTAGTTTTGATGACCTCAAATAACCTGAAGATCAACACTGTTCCAAATTTTGGGCCAAAAAAGACCAATTTTATTGATCAAGGAAATAACACTCGTACTGCAAAATAAAAATTGTATTAATAGCCAGGGCTGATTACATGTCACAAATTTTGTCATAAGAAACATTTTTCCAGTCAATACTATAGATGGGAAGACAAGAAACTTGTGGTGATTGTGGCCTTGAAGGTTAATAATGAGGAAAAGCAGGAAAAGAGCAGTGGAGTAGAGGCGGAATACTCTACATCCACCAATGTTCTACCACATATTCCACCTAACCCAGGCAAGCTTTTTTGGCCAAAGAGGTGGCTGAAGATAACCTACATTACTTGTGTCTGATTATGTCTATATGGTTGCTACCCAAGCTAAGGTAAAAGAGCTAAGCAGTCAGAAGCCAGTGAGGAAGCTCCGGACAAAATATCAAAACCTATTTCAAACAGATCGTCATTCAAGGGTTAAACTGTCATCTAGAATGTTCCTCAAACTGCCATCTAAAAGATGTACAAGTGGATATCCCAATAAACGCTTTGGAATAAAATTTTTACAGAAATCTGCTCAAGTTTGAAGTCCCACTTAGAACTGAACAAGAAGCACAATATTCACCCAATATACAATTCTAAAAGCTATTCTTAATGGTCATATGTGGATATATCACTAGATAAGGTTTGGGTAAGGGCTATTGTTGATAGTGGAGCTCCTAACATTGTCAGCACTAAACAAGTCAAGAAGCTGAAGATTGTGACCAATGTTGTCCACTGCCAAGAGTATGACATGGCAGGAGCGCACACCACAAAGATGCTTGGGACATACAGCACAATATCATTTTGTTTCAGATCTAACGTAGTTTTTGCACCAGCCATAGCATTGCTGAATACAAGCAACAACACCTAGTTGGTACTAATTTATTGAAAAGATTTGTGTTTTTATAAATCACAAAGAGGGATCCTCATCATCTTGTGCAAAGTATCTCATTATACTACAACAAAAGCGGGAAGGCTGAAAGAAGAAACCTAATTTATTTTTCAATATGGCCTACAAGGATGGTATAGTTTTAAATGAGTGTCATACATTTTTAAGTCTGATGTATTGGAAAGAGTGGCTCAGATGTAAATGATGAAAAGATCTGCCGAAAGACCCTGGTCAATTCTTGGTGGAACCCCTCTAATAGGGATAACATTTATATTAGTACTTCTAGGAAATATCACAAGTTTGTGTAGTTAAATTGCACTGATTATGCAGCAAATTCAGGGGTGTCCATTTGGGGCTCCTCCCCAGGCCACTTCTAATTTTGTACAACCTATACTGCAGAGACCGGCCCCTTTTATAGGATCAGAAGGGGTCCAGCAAGGTGCAAAAAATTTTCCGCCCACTGATTGGGTAAAATATAAAAGCCTTACTGCACAGATTTATCCTACCTTCCCTCCATTGGCCATCCCTTCAAAGTGAAGTGAGGCTCCCAAGCTCCAATAGGTCAAATCCCAATATTTTCTAATTTGGATGCGCCCAGCTTATCATGAACTTCTCATCCAACTCACTTTGAGCCTCAAGATAATATAAATACTAAGCATCCCAATATCAAGAGTGCTTGCTTTTGTCCCCCCTCACTGCATATAATAGAAAACACATAAAAATCCAACTCTTTAGTTTATTAAGTTTTTATTTTTAATATATCTGGTAAACAAAAAACCATGAAGCAATTATTTTGGTATTAGAAGTACTACTTTTTTGCAATAATACTGTTGTAATTTAGGTGAAAATGCACCGGCGAGCACCAAAATAAACCTAAAATCTAACAGAGACACCAAATATCGCTCAAAAAATTAAATTTTTACCAATGCATATTTGCTATTCAAAATAAATCCCATTATGCTCAAATCAGCAAACTTACTTTGCCTCCTGGCACTCAACTAGTTGTCCCTACCAGACTGACTATTAAAATTCCTGAAGGTCAAATGGGGAAATATTTCAGCTGTGGTCTCTATCTTAATTAGAACTAATAGTGCATCTTGTATAGTCGTTCCTAGACATGAATTGATTCACATAGTATGTGCAAACTTGCAGGATCAGCCCGTTGCTATTAAGAGGTATCAGGTTATTGCCTTCTAATATTAATTCCCAAACACAGAGATACAGAATTTTCATAAATTTGGGACCCTAGAAGAAATAGGACTTTCTGACAAATAGGCAATTGGCATCAATAATATCTTTCTAATGGCTGAACTGGGGAACCTGAATGACCTGGAAAAGGCTTAAGTTCTAATTTAATTCTGGAATACTAGGAAATACCTACAAAGGATGATTTTGACTTAGGTTGTACTAGGAACGTTTTACATACCATTGAAACCAGTGATCATGACCCCATCCAATTACGCCAGATTAGACTCTTGAAAATAAGAAGAAGTTTTTTCATGAAAGAAATGAATATCTTCTGGATTGCGGCATGTTGGCCTCATTAAAGCCCTTGGGCCACCCCAATTTGAACAAAAAAAAGAAGGATGGGAGCAATCAAGTTGTCATTGCTTATCAGAAGCTGAATAAAATCACCTAGAAGAATTCATATCCCCTTCCATGAATTGATGACGCCTTGGATTGACTAAGAAGCGCTAAGTTATTCTTCTCTATGGACCTAATAAGCGGATACTGGCATATTGATAATCCCAAAGAGGAGCGCAAAAAATGCGCAATAATAACTCAAGAAGGCCTTTCCAGCCAACAAGGATGCCAAAAGGGCTATCATACACCCAGACTACGTTCCAAAGAGGGAGGAAACAATCCTGGGAGATTTAAAGTTGTCCTGTGTGTTGGTATACCTGGATGACATAAACGTTTTTCGCCGCATCTTTAATGATCACCTGTAACAGTAGAAAAGTCTTCAAGAAATTAGAGGCTGCCAAATTTGAAGGTCAAACCCAGAAAGAGTCAATTATCTACATATTAACTGAGTTACCTTGGGTTTGTTATAAACAAGGATGTACATTGACCTCAGCCATCCAAACTAGACGCAATATCAAAGATGAAACGGCCAGAATCAAAGTGTGATATGCAAGTTTTCTTGTATATTATTAGTTATTATCATTAATTTAAGCCTATTATGCAGAAATTGAAGCCATTAATTCATCTGTTCAAGAATAAGGTCGCATTCAACTAGATTTGGACTATCAAAGGGCATTTCATCAGCTTTAATTGGCCATTATAACAGCTCAAGTTCTGCAATACCCTGAATTTGATTGTGACTTTATTGTTCAAATTGATGATTAACTCATGGCAGTCAGGGTCATATTGTCCCAGATGGGAGAGGATGGCAATAAACATCCTATCGCTTTTGCTAGTCAGACACTAAATTTCTACAAAAAGGAATTCCACAATGATGGTGAGGTAATGCTTGGCGGTCAAATACACATATAGAAAATTTTGGTTCTATCCACACAGCATTCACTTTACTGTTGTAACAGACCATTAGTCCCTACAATGGTTGAACAACCTGAAAGAACATGAGGGCCAATTAACGCAGAGGGCATTAAAGATCAAGCATATAACTACACAATTAAGCATTGTGCAGGGGTGAATCATAAAAAGTGCTGACTATTCCCAGTTAACTATTATCATCACTTTCAGTTTGGTTGCCAACAAGTTGCTTAAAAATAATTAGTGGGAATTTCAAGATAAACCAAATATGTTGAAAAATTTCTTTCAGATCACAACAGGACATAATGATCATAAACGGAAAAATGTACAAAGTGATCAAGGGAAAGAAGCTTATTTTTCTAAGACTTTTGTCATGAATGGATATAATAATGGCTGCTAAATCCAAAAAAACAGTTTCAGATCAGTTTCTGGCTCAATAGTCAGACAACCAGCTTTAGTCGAAGGTTCATGGGCCTTATGCTACTAGCCCCATCCAATCAGCTCCTGTTTCTGGCTTGATTATTCCCATCTTAAACCCCTTTGAATCTCTCATATGGGTGAATGATGAAGTAGTGGCTTATTCTAAGAATCCTGATTTTAATTGACCTGAATTCTTTGTTGACCCACCCAATTCAACTCTTCATCACTGATTTTGCCCTCATAAGGAATTACTTTTTTTAGTACTAGATGGTCCCAACCCAAGGGGGGATTCATCGATGTTTATTGAATTACGCCTGGGCTCCTAAGAGCCTGAAGCGAGGGAAGGGGAGGGAGGAGCTTTTGAGAAAGGGAGGGGGTTTGCGCGCCAGAGCCGTGCTGCAGTGACAACTGAGCGGGGGAGGGTTGGCGACATAGTGCAGACCTTCAGGGCCATCTCAAAGTGTACCTGAAAGTGGGTGATCATGTGTGGAAGGGTCCACACCTGCTGGTCAAAGGCAGCACGAAGGAAGGAGTTATGGATGGTCCAGATGGCTGTGGCATAGGCGAGGACACAGAGGGGTCAGTGGCAACCAGGCAATGTCTGCTCAAACATGAGGTCTTGCACAGGGTGTCCAGACCAGGGCTGAGCATGGAGGAGCGCGCGGGCCTTTGGCCAAAATGTGGCGACACCTGGACAGGTGAAAAAACGATGGAGGTGGGAGTCAATAGGCTCCACACAGCGGGGGCAGCTTTGGTGCTGGAAGGTAGGGCCAGTCTGGTCCCCTGTCCTGTATGAACAGTGGAGCACCCTCCATAAGGTGTTGGACACCTTTGCTGACAGGATGGGGTGATAGACGTCCTTCCACAATTCCTTAAGGTCAAATCTCACGGAGGGAGGGAGGAGCTCAAGGAGTCTTGGGCGGATGGGAGGACGATCTTGGGGGTTGAGGTGAGTTGTGACAACTTGTCCATTGTGCACAATTGCATGGCGACGGGGGCTGAGGCCAGGGCCTTCCCTTCTGTATGGGAAGGCATGGTGGATCCGCGCGCCTACTCTTTTCAGGGCAAGGAGAGCCTGGTTCCAGTAGGGGGATGAGGATGGTTTTAGGCGATGGCCTGGGTGGTTTGTGAGCCACTCCCCTAATGAGGTCAGAGATGCTTTAGGAAGACCCAGAGCTGCTGACACTGACTGGCGGAGGGCGGGCGCCCATTGGGGCATGGGGGTCGCGTCCCAGCAGACAATCGGCCATAAGAACTTCAGGAAGATTATGGTGGCGTGGGATCACGTGTCCAGAAGCTCTAGGCCCCCTTCATTGCAGGGTCGGGCAATAGTTGAGAGGGCCATTGGTGGATGGTTTGAGCCCCAGATCCAACAGCGGAGGAGTACATTGAGCCGCGTATAAAAGGCATCTGTGAACGGGCAGACGTGCGCTAGGAACCAGACTTTGGAGAGGAGGAACACATTGGCTATCAGAGCTCGACCCTGGGGGGTGATTTGCCGCTGGTTCCAGCTGGCAATCCTGGAGTTAACTGCTGCAAGGAGCAAGTCCTCATTGTCTTTTAGCGCAACTCCTTGTTGGTTGGTGAGAACGCCCAGGTGACGGAAGGTACCGCGCTCAGGTTCAATACCAAATGGTGGGGGGAAGGTGGGGGAGCCGACCTGTACAACTGTTGTCTTGGAGGTGTTGACCATGGCGTTGGACGCCTTGGTGTACCTCTCAATGGTCACAGCAGCGAGGGCAACATCCTCAGGGCAGCCAAATGCAATGGCGGTGACATCTGCATATGCCATGGTGCGGGTGGGGGCTTTACCTGGG
This sequence comes from Massospora cicadina, assembly GCA_022478985.1. Lineage (NCBI taxonomy): Eukaryota > Fungi > Entomophthoromycota > Entomophthoromycetes > Entomophthorales > Entomophthoraceae > Massospora > Massospora cicadina. Next base: position 9,075 of record JAKSZP010017485.1, read on the forward strand.
ACCAGAATCCCTGTTAGCTTGTCTTGTAAGGAGGACAAGAGGGGGTCGAGGGTGATGTTAAAAAGGATAGGGCTCAGGGGGTCCCCTTGCCAGAGACCTTGTCCAACTGGTACTGCCACTGTAAAACCCATTGGCGCCAGGACTCTGGTGTGGAGCTGGTCATAGAGCGCTGATATCCAGCGCCTAGCTGCGAGGGGAGATGGAAGCGGGCCAGGGAATCATCAATATACTTCCAGGCCACTCGATCATATGTTTTCTCCATATCCAGGAGAGCCACAAAGCCATTCACCTTACGAGAGTTAGCAGTCAAAGTCACGTGAAGGTCATTATAGTTGTCCCATAACGACCTCCCCGGAATAAAACCGTGCTGGGATGGGGAGAGGCGAGGTGACACCCATTTGGTGATGCGGTTAACCAGAAGCTTCGTGAAGAGCTTGTGGTCTGTGATGATCATGCTATGGGGCGCCAGTTTTCCAGGCTCTCACGGTCTGACTTCTTGTGAATGAGGGTCGTGATTGAGCCTCTGGAGTCGGGGAGGACCTCACCATTCACTAAGAGTGCAGCGAAGAGGTCGCGGAGAGTTCTGGCTATCACCGCAGGTTCCAGAAGGTACACCTCAAAGGGTATTCCGTCTGGGCCTGGGGCTTTAAGCCGTGGGGAGTTCAGAAGGGTTTCCATCACCTCCTGGATGGAAATAGGCGCCAGTAGAGCCTCATCAGCCCGTGGGTCAATGGGCGGCTCTGGAGCCCGCCACAGGAAGTCTTGGATGTCCGATGGGTCCACCTGGGTGGCATGGAAGAGGCTGGAGTAAAAACGGTGTAGTTTCTGCGTGATTTCCTCCTTATCTGAAGTGGTTGTAGTGCCAATCTTCAGTGCAGTAATATCCTGCGCTGTTGACCGGGCTTTCTGTTTCTGAAAGAAGAAGCGGGTGGGGCGTTCCCATTGAGCATAGTAACGAGATGTTGTAAAGTTTGCTGCCCGTTCTTCCTGTAGTGTGAGCTCCAAGCGGAGTGCTTCCTGCGCCGCTTCCCAGTCTTCCAACCATCTGGGAGAGGGAGAAGGCTGGCAGTTTCTCTCTAGATGTTTGATTCTGGCTTCCGCCCTTTTGACTCTGGCGCGAGCTGCAGTCATCTGGGCTTTGGCACAGTTGTAAGCAACGCGGGTGATGCCCTCCTTGGTCACTGCCCATCTAGCCTTGTGGTCAAGCAGGTGGGGTGGGGGGAGGTGAGAGTCTCCCGGATGGTCATAGACAGCTTCTCCTTAGTGAAGGGGTTGTTGAGAAGAGCTGGGGCAGCCCTAGGCCAGAGCCTACGCGACGGTCTAAGTGTGGTGGTGAGGACAACGGTGAGTGACCTGTGATCACTCAGATGGTTGTCACGAAAGATGGGAGAGGAGACGCGGTAAATTAGCAGGGGCCAATCAGTGCCATATCTATGCGTGACGCTGACTGGAAAGCTCCTCCATCATACTGGATCCTAGTCATGCAACCTAGGCCAGACGCGGAGGGTGGAAGCGCATCTATAAAGCCACTCAGGCGAAGGAAATCCTGGAGGCGACTTGATCCAGGGTGTTCCTTCGCTGTAGGGGGTAAGAGTCACGGACGCGACTTATGGTTGTGTTGAAATCTCCTAAGAGGACTGTATTCCGTGGGAGATTGAGTTGGACGAGCTCTTCCAAGAGCCAATTTTGCTCCTGACCTGCATTAGGCAGGTAGATGCTTGCAGCGAAGAAGGAGAAGTCAGGAGTGGTGAGTTTGGCCAGTATGAGGCGGCCACCTAGATATTGTGAAAAAGAATGGATTTTAATCCGGGGATTCAAAACTATAAGGGCGGCATGGTTTGTCCAGAAGGTTTTGCCTCCAAACTGTTCATTCCATGCAGATTGTTCGTCGGGGAGGATATGGGGCTCCTGGACAGCAGTGATGTCAATTTGTGCTGACCTGAAGTTTTGGAGGAGGCGGGCTCTCCGCTTAAAGTCCCGCAACCCATTTGCGTTGATGGATTTCAGGGCCAGGGTGCTGCCATGGGGACTCATAGCTGTTCCACTCCATGTCCTGGGGGGTTGCCAGCGCTTAAACCTGCTGCTGTGAGGCTGCTAGTTTTGAGTCCTTTAGCTTGACTATTAGCTGCAATCCGTGAAGAGCGTCGAGGGTTCTGAGGGGAAGGAGAGGGTGGGGGGCGGAGGACCCAGTAAGCCAGCCTAGGATGCTGCCCCCACTCCGTTGCAGGGGAAGGACCTGAGAATGCTCAATGGTGACCTCCGCGGTGTCCCCATTTGATGAGTCTGAGTCCATATTCACTTCCTCCAACACTGCAAAGGATCCGCGCGAAATGGACTGTGGGGTTGGGGTAGGACTCTTTGAGGTGGCACTTCTACCGCAGGCCGCGGGTTGCCAGTCCATGCTGGTGGGCATAGCTCCATTGGGAGCTGAGGGTTGATGCGATAAATCGCTCGTGGAGGTTGGTGGGGGTGCCGCGGAGCCCTGAGTGGGGGTGGCTGACGAGGGGCACCCTGTGGGAGATGCCTTGCGCTTGGTGAGAGAGGGAGTTGACTCTGGGAGATTGGAGGGGGTGCCCACTGGAAAGGGGGCATGAGCGCGAAGGTATCCCATACCAATAGTGGGTTAGCTGTTTCAACTGCTAAGCGTAAGGCCTCAGGGGACATGTCTTGAACGGGAACCCATTGTGTGGGTTGTGGAATTGCTGCTGCAGCCACGTGGGATCGTTTTTGGCCTGGTTTAGCCCCTGGGTGGTGGCTAAGAGGGCTTGTTTTCGATCTGTGCAGCCACTATATAAGTGTCCCCCTCATAAGGAATTACTACTTACACAATCCTAAATAAAATGAGACTTAAGGCGGCCGCTGCCCTGCTAACGTTCTTACCGCCAAGACCTCTATATGGCTATGGAGCTGCTTGTAAATTTAATTCCTTTCCCAAACTTCCCGCCCAATTTCCCTGATGATGTCCAGGCGCCAATTGAGTAGATTGCCTTTGGGGCAGGATGTGCATGCATGGATGCAGCGAAACTGTTGATGTTTAACCTGAATTACCCCAAACCCATCAACAAATTAAAAGTTTTTCATATGTGCCATAATTAAAAGAGCATGCCAAATTCCAACTTGACCAGTATCTTGAAGCTATTCATACTTCTGGCATTATCAATGAGGAGAACCCTCATCTCAAAAACCTTCAACCCCATGCCCCTGACGCCCCAACTCCAATTCTGCCCACCATGTCACGTGTCCTTTGATATACACTGGATAGATATTCCCTCATACCCTCTACCCCATATGATATGATGTCTTAGGCTATTAGCCAAAAGACACATGTTAGGATTTTTTACTTCTTCTAATCCCTATGTTTGACCTTTTTGCAAACGAAGATTCATGAAGGGCCCCCCTTTTTGGGTTGGGCGCCACTAGTGCTAAAAAGAATATAGTAATGGCTGTTAATAAGGCCATAGGTCACGGTGAATACTAAAAAATGAAGGAGCATCTTAATCAAATATTACTACTGGGAGTTGATGCGCTTCAAAATTCAGGAAACATTGGAGTGTTGTGTTGAATGCCAAGGTGATAAACTGTTCTGAAAGAGCACTTCTTATCAGCTCATTAAGACAAAATTTTCTTGCCATACCATGTTTTTTGATGTTGTTGGACCAATTCCCATTAGCAATTCAAGGCCAAGTATATCATCATGGCTATCGGCCACTTTAAAAAGTGGGTCAAAGCTAAGGTTATTATGGAAATAGTAGCTTTGCTACAGCTAAGGTTATTTTTGATAGTGGTATCCACAAGCATGGTTTTCCACAGGGTATCCTGACTGATAATGGAAGCAATTTCACTGTTAATGTTATACAAATCTCAACTGACTGATGGAAGTAAGAGGTGTGCTTTTGCTTCCTATCATCATGAGACCAATGGGACATTTGAACGCTAAACAGGATGCTAGTGAACATTTTGTGGATATTAATTTCTTATAAATCATCCAAGTGGAGCACATTCTTAAGCTCAGCCATGTTTGCCTACAACAAATCCTACCACAATGCTACTGAGATGATGCCTTTCTAGGATCTATATGGATGGCATCTTTCCCTACCATTGCTGTTATATTTGGTTAACAAAAACCCTGAAAAGAAAAATTATCCCCAATATGTCATAAAGCTTGCAGATACACTAATTAAGTTGCAATATCAAGCCATTTATAACAGTTTTGCTGTTAAAAAGGCCTTACACAAGGAAGACACACAAAAACGACATGAGTTGGACAGATGTAAAGTTAGCAATAAAGTACTATTCAGTAATACACATGGATCAGGCCAATTACAGAAGTTAACTCACATTTATTTAGGCCAAACATGATTATTGAGAATATGTGAAAATTTATTTATACAATTAAAGAAGTCAAAACAGGCCATATCTATAACCACATTCATGCGAGAATCACTAGAAGATTTAAAAACAAGCCAATAAGAAAAAAATATAAATAAAAATAGAAAAAATATCTGAGAAGAGAAAAAATATAAGCTTATGAAAAAGTATAATACCAATAAAAACAGAAAAATGGACTAAAAAGGAAATAATATATACAGTAAGAAAATAGTTTTTCAAAATTCTACAATATATGATTTATTAAAAAGATAATTTATTATTGATGATTGTATTCCTCCACTTTGGGAGGAGGTAACTCAGGCCCTAATTTCTTCTCGTCATGTGCCAGTTTGGCCCAGTTCAAAGGATGAAAGATAAGAAACAGGGTAGTGGCGACATAGAACCAATTGCGCCATGTGCTGGTAGTTGCTGATTCCAAGCGAACAACTGGGAGTGAAGGAACAAAGCTGTTGCTGGTGATCTGATCATGACTGCAATTAGGAAGAAAGCATAAAACTGAAAGGAGAAGTTGAGCAAAAAATCAGTTCTTTAATGTTAGAAAGCAGGTGTTGTTAACTGAACATGATAAACCTAAGATTTTCACAATTCAATATTGGAAGGACATGTATCAATCAGCTCAAAGGCATTTGCTCAAGGAAAATATGCATAAGATGGCCGAGTAGAGCCATCTTATGGGAGATATTTGTTAGCGTTATCATTGTTCAAGGCTTCAAAAGCTGCGCAAATGGCTGAGCAAAAACAAACATCATGCACATCATGGGTACGCAACCAAGTGACAAAGCAAATTTAGGATGATTCGCAAGTGTCACAGATCAGAAGTCAGGAACCTCCTCCACAAAAGCAATTGCATGAATAGTATCTTGGGGTGAATGGAAGTGTCTTCAGCCAACAGGAGGCGAATGGAGTTAAAAAGTTGATCATAATTACCCTCAGTTGCTTGTGAGGTTGCCCTTGATGTGGGAAACTTGAGGAGCCTAAAGTTGCCAAATATATCTGAGGCATCAAATTATGATAAAGAATGAAGATAAACTCCACCGGAGGTCTTCATTATAAAAAAGGGATAACAGCTTAAAATCTGCATCCCCATAATTAAAGATGTGCCAAAAAGTATCCACATGGAGATTAACTGAGGAGCGCAAACAAAGTCTATAACCCAAAGATCCTTAGATAATCTCCATGATTGGAAGAACTCCCTCCTCAATAATAGTATCTGGCCAAGTAGATGTAACAACTGTTGATGGTGGGATGAACTGACTTAGTTTAACTCTCAGGTAGAGCCTAAAAAACGCCCGCATATGCATTATTCTATCCATTCTGGTGAAATTTCTGCGTTGTTCAGATCTAAGAGTTTGAAAAAACAGTGATATGCTGATGATAAACTATTAGCATTCATTAAAAAGATTGAGAAATTCAGGGAATATAATCTATTCAAATGGGAAAAATGTTAGATTTTGATGGCTGACTCAAAAATAAACCCATAAGAAAAACTATCAATGCTAATAAGTTACCCCCATTGATGGATCCCTTGATCCTTTCTCAATATCATGCATAATATATTAAATCAGATTCATCTTGATACCGTCTTAATTGCAATTAAACATCCTGATTATCATAAATATTAATAACTATAATATGACATTCTTATGTCTGATTATGGGGACCACTTGAGTGAATCAAGTGGGGTTTATGGCATAAACTTAATCGCTTTCACTAATTTAATGCAATTATAATTATATATAATATATTTCTGCATGTTGATCCTTATAATTGGCACAAAGGGTACTTGCTTATGGACAGCCTGATTATGGATTATCTTGTACTATAAAGAGGCCTGCCAACGTCACAATTAGGGGTGCGTCATAATTTGATTTCTATATTGTCCTTTCTCACATTTTATTGTATTTCTTCAGGTGTATGACAAAACATTATTAGTCTAACTAAAGCAAATATACAACGCTGAGGTACTAATATTACACCTAAAAATCCTCCTAATTTTGAGATTAGAAGTGTCTCCAATTGGGCTGAAATAATTATGATTAAGTTAATTTAAGGGCTGAATTAAGCTGGGGAATCAGTAGTAACTACTACCATAATTCATAGAGTATTGGCATAATTTTAATAAACTCATCTAATAGATGAGTATGGCCAGAAGATGCCTTGGAGTATAAAATACTTGCGCCTGCCTACTAATAAAACATCATCTTATATTTCACCATCTTATACTAGTTTAGTTCATCTAATATCATATTATATTATCAAGTCTTCATTTACTTCTATCTTCATATTAAGAGTGTGGACAAGGGTTAAGAGGAGCTTGTCTTTATTACCTGCATTAGGAGAGTTCCCGATTATAGAGGTAAAATTACCAAAAAGAGACCAAAAGAGCTATTTATTGTTGCTTAGGCCTTGTGAGCTTCAGAACGGTTAATAAATACTGTAAGACACATGGGGAAGTTCAAGGAGAAATTGATCAACACTTTTCCTCGCCATTAAAACAGGATATCATTTTAATAAGCGAGTAGATCCTCAAACTTAACAGATGTCATCTGTCATGCCTTTACAAAATTCCTCTTTCATACATCAATGCACTCTGCCATTCCCTTTTCTTTCCTAGTGATTATTTAGAAGTCTATCCATTCTGCTCATCCAGGCAGCTAGTTGGAAGTTTCCAAGTTTATAAAAAGTTACACCCTTGACAACATTCCAATCTGCCATACAATGTGTTTTCATATGATTAGGATTTGCCTCACTGACCCACCACTGGTTTGGCGTAATACATACATCATATGACACAACAATAAACTAATTCCATAATTCCTCCTGAAGATAAGGAGCTCATGATTACCCAATCTGTCAGGACCCTATTTTCCAGGCTATCCAGAGCACTTCTCCTAGAAGGAATCTTCCCTCATTGTTGCGGGCGATTTAATATGCCATATATTTTCTTCTGCCAACACCGCACGGCAGTTTGAGCCTAATTAGCATATGTGGAACTATGCTGAAGCTCTACCCAAATGTAAATAAAAATTTTGTTTTAATCCCTTTATACAAATTTTTATTCATTCTATATAATCTGTATAGTGGAAGAACCCGGTTGACCTTGTGCAAGAAGCAAGTTTCCGTTTATCAATATCCCATTTTCAAATTCTAGAAACTGCAGAACCACAAGAAGTTGTTATCCTCATTGACTCTCCCAACATTTGAAGTTGCCCTATAAAAACCTACGGTTTTCTGATGCAGCCATTTGGTTTGCCTTGAGGGCCATTAGTACGTTACTGAATTTTTATTTTGCTCACTTTGAATGATATAATGTCCCTCCTCAGAGTAGCCAGAATCTCTGTGTTCTTTAAATTTTAAGCGCTCCACTTGATGCTGAAGCATCCAAATGGAATCCCAGACTGCTCTTGATCAGCTGTTTCATGACATAATGAGCTGACTAGGTACTTCAGCACTAATTATCCTCCTATTTGGAACATGAAAAGAGATAAATATATGTTTACAATGAACCTACATTCTATTTGTGACTTATGTACTCTTGATGGTCTTTTGCTACTCTTATCCAAGCTTTTTAGCAGGATCTAACCACACGCAGTTAAGTTCCCCAAATTTATAAATGTCAGTACTCCACCAGTACCAAATATGACAATGGTAGTGGTTCTCTCAATCCCTTTGATTTAAAAGCAATCAAGTTATACATACCTTGTCAGAGCTTCATGTGCAATTTGCTGTTGAGAGTTCAAATATCATGGCCCCAACTAAGGACTGACAAAGTGTAGCTCTCATTAATGCGCTGAAATGAGATGCTTGTCACTGGGTGAGGGTGTATTACACTCTACAGACAAGATGGTAAATCCAACACCATTTCTTGAATTAGTTATTTTAGAAGTACAAGCCCCAGAATCCAGAGCCTCCTACCTTCTCCGCTGTTTACTTTGGGCTAGGTGGCCACAGACTTACCAGCTTTTATTAGAGCATTTGTTGTACTAGTTTTTTAATGCCGTTACTTTAAAGATTACAGTATTCATATTCAGGGCTACTCTGGACTTTATTTCTCAGCTCACCCCTCCTGTGACCCACTTCATGTATCTTTATAGGTCGCCTTCTCAGTGCACGCTCAATTGATGCCAGACCTGTAAAAAAACTACACTAGAGGTAGCTGTCCTTGCAGCCTCTCATGTTCCACTCTCTCTTTAAGTAGGTCAGCACCCATAAAGACTACTATCCTTGCTTGAGTGGATAGAAGAGGGATGGGAAGCACTCACCTAGTGTTAAAGTATTGTCCTCAGCCATGTCTTCCTACATTCAGACTCAAGAGGACATATAGTGAAATTTATCCTTACCCCTTCACCTCTTCTGATGGAGAGGAGGTAAGAGCTCAGTGAAATATTCTCATAGAAAAACAGCAGTTTTATCTGACAGCCTTCAAAGTACCAGTTTATGTGTCCCCTTTATTAAGGTCTTCCTGCCCATGGAACAGTTCAGAGCTTCTGACATTTTGACTACAGAGTCATTCTAACCTTCCAATGTGAAAGAAATTGGTATAATTGTGACGCAGACTCCCCAAATGTATGGCTTATCATGTAGATCTAGTGGTGAAAATGCAGTGCAGCTCTCTGGCTATCAAAAAGTCTTTTATTATTATAGCCACTGAATCACCATTGGATGCTCTCTTGATTGCAATACTAAAAACGAATAAGGCTTATTTTCTGTCCAATTACCTTCTGTACTGGGTCCTATAAATCTATGATACAAGATCTCAGGCATGGGGCATCGGGAAACTTCATGGATCTTAGTGTAGCATGTTTCTTGGATCTAGAAATGTAAATGACCCCATCTATATTATGTGTTTCTTATGAGTAATAGAAAAGTCATACCATAAACCATCCAGTTTAAAACTTGGTCTATGAGTTTTTGGTTTCTATGACTATTTTATCAATAAAAAACCTAATAAACTCTAGAATCATAGTGTGGGCTGGTGGTGACGTCAGCAGGTAAAATTAGACATGGACAGACACTCCCTCTATTTTAAAAAACTAAGGTTTAGTGGAAAATACCCTTTGATTGACACCATTGCCTCAGGACCTCACTAAGCTCAATATCCAGTACCACCACTAATTCTTTAAATCCCACTCCAATTTTCCTTCATTACTATGTAAATGGATGTTTTTGACATATTCCTGACGTCGAGACTTTCACCCCACTCAGAGTACAAATTGGCTTTTCAGTTAATGGTAAAATTAGCCAAGATTAAGTGCCCATTATAACCTTATAATAAGGAGGAAAATAAAGATCTAGGCATGGATGTATGAATTGTTACAGAAGGGCTAGATTATAACGAAGTCCGCTCCCATTGCCTCCCTTTGTGGTCTTTTCCCAGTAATCAGATGGGTCCCTGTATCCATGTTTCTTTTTTAGCACTAGGTTGTCCCAACCTATAGGGGAATACACCGATCTACCTGTATCCATGTTTCTTTTTTTAGTACTAGTGGTGCCCAACCCAAAAGGGGGATCCACCACGCATCTTTATTTGCAAATAGGCCAAACAAAGGGATTATCATAAATTAAAGAATTCCTAATATAGCCCCTAGGTTATCAGCCTAGAAAGCCATATCAGATGGCGAGGAGGCTTTGGGGAAGCGTTTGTCCAGCGCCCGCTTTAGCTGGCGGACCATTGCTGACAGCATTGGGGTGGGAGCATCAGTGACATGAGGCATAAGGAGGTATAATTGGGGGTTTTCTTCATTATAGAGGCTGGCGGTGTCCATCGCCTCAACGTATTAAGCAAGTTGATGCTCAGCAAAATTGATGAGAGCTGGCACACAAGTAAATGACTTGATAAGCCATTGTTTTGGGGATAATTTTGGTCGAAAAGAGAAGTTTTTGCTGCATCAATGCAAGCATGGCTCGCACTAAAAGCAAGCTCCTCAATTTCATACTTCGCATCTTCCTCAAAATCATGAGGAAAATTGGGGATATGAATACCCTCAACAAGGGGCTCCATTGCCCCATGGAGTTGCTGGTGGAGGAGGGTGATGTCTGGGGCAGCTGCAGCTGCAACTGCTATATCGTTGATATTTTTATAAATGAAGACCCATTTTTTGGATAAAAAAGTGGGAACGTGATTTGGGAGGGTCAATGTAGAACTCCTCCAAAGCAAAATCAGGTTTCACGTAGAATGGCCATCCATCCTCCTCAATCCATTTGAGAGCCTCAAATGAATTGGATTTGGCCAGCGCTGGGACAGCCACAGGAATTGGGGCTGTGGCTGGAGCTGATTGACCATGTGCTCTTGACCATGGCAGCTTAGCTGATACTAGTTCAGCCACCGACTCAGAATTCCATAATCCAGTCAAATTTTTAAATTTTTGTAAATTTCTTAACTTCTGATTGGCTGCTGCTTTCCAAGCAGCGCCAGAATTCCCTGATGTTGGGGGTGGGAGGATCAAGCCCCTTTCAAAAAATTGGTTTGAGGCAGCCACTGGGGCAGCACCCAAGCCCTGAGTGGCAGATGTGGCGGAAGCAGCAAATGTGGGGCACTTGCACTTTGAGTGGTCAAGCTTGAAGCACAAGGGGCAAATGGCGCGGCCGTTTTTGATGCGTTCCCAGAATGGGTGATCAGGGGCAGATCTGATCACAGTGTGGGGGAATCGTGAGGTGAGAGTCATGATGAAATGAGCACATCATTATAAAGGCGCGAGGCCCTGCCAACCAATCTGTTCCATTGGTAACCACAATCTGCAACATGGGGTCTGCGCCATAAATGGCCAAACCATCCGTGAGCTCATGGCGGAGGCTTTCAGGGGAAAGGAAAGAGGGCAACCCAGTGAACTGGACCTCCAAAGTGGCCTCATCTGGGAGCCAGGTGCAAATGGTGCGAATGAGAATTTTTTTATAAATGATTTGCAGCTTGGCTTCTGCCACTGCATCAGCTTCTGAATATAAGCTGAGGTCAAAATACCCCATAAATGGGCAGAAGTCAAAAAATTGGCAGGTTTGAAAACTGCTGTGGCCATCTTGATGATGGCTGCACTTGCGTATGGGTAAAGATTCCCATATTTGACCCAGAGGCTAAAACGCAAATTGCTCCGTGGGAGCACCAAAGGGCTCCAGAGCACCGCCTGAGAGCTTGCGAGGTGGTGGGCCAAGTCCTGAGGGGGACATAACGCCTGGTAGCATTGGGAGGGCTAGCAGAGCCATCCCAGGCACGCTTTGGCAGTGGCTGAAAGACACCAGATGGCGGCGCATTACCACCCCAAACTGGGGCAGCAGGCGTCGATTGCATCAGCATCAGTAAGTTTTGGCTTGATCAAGCAGTTGTTTTTTGTATTTTTTCTAAAAAAATCCAAATTTTGCTTTGATTTGGGTATCAAAGCGAAAGAAAGATGTTCCTGTAGCCATGTTTCAATTATGTGCACTTGTACAATATATCAGTCCTTGACCCTTACCCCTGCCCCTGGAACGGTCTATTGAGCAGGCCATTGAAAAGTCATGAGTGTTCTCTAAAATTATTCTGGTTAAAGCCTTCATTCAGGTGTGAGTTACAAGGGGAAATGATTGGCTCACGGCCATCTGCACCAGGTGTGGACTTCCAATTAAGAGTAATGCCTTTTGTGTTGAAGAACGCCTCAGCTACCTTCCAGCGCCTCAGAGGTGATGTAATAGCCGATCTAAAGTTTTCATGCGCCGTCACTTAAATTGATAATATAATAATCCATTATCCCACCCCTGAACAACAAGTCAAAGACCTGGAAGCTGTGATGGCGGATCTAAATAAGACAGGTCACTTTGTAAAGCCCTCAAGTGCTAATTCTTTTTAAGAATAGGTGACCTTCTTGGAGAACTTGATTCTGAAGGACGGATATGCAGTTACCTCTAAAAAAGCTGATGGCCATCCGGTTGTGGCCTACTCTGACACATGGAAACAACTTTGGAATTTTCAGAAAAAATCATCTTCCTCAATAAGTTCTCTCTGATCCTATCCCATCAAGAAGCACCCTTTACCTGTTAATGGAAAGAAAGCTCTCTTTAATTGGTCTAATGAGTGTCAACATGCCTTTAATGGTATCAAGGAGGTTTTACCCTACAGATCCTCTGTTACGATATGTGAACTCTTCAAATCCTTTTATGGTGGCTTAAAATGCCTCATTAGTGGCTGTGGGTGCAGTAATGCTGCAGGAACATTAGAAAGGGTTAAACACCCCATGCTTAATTTTCCCACAAGTCCACTTCCACAGGGAAGGCATGGGCCATCTATGATAAGGAGCTGGCTGCAGTATCCTGGTTACTTACCCATTGGCGCTACCTCCTACAGGGGAAAACATTTTGGCATTACCATCTAAAAAGATAAAAAAACGTTATTATATTACCAGAAGCCCTAGAAACTAAGTCATCTCCAAGATTGCACTTACCAGGGTCCCTGTGGGTTTCACTTAAAGTACAAGTTCATCAAGGGCCCATGAACGGTCTACTAAATATGAAGGCCAGAATATCTCTTTGTCTCAAAGTAAAGGGGAGGACCTCTTGGAGTTTACTACTGTGGTGCCCTGTCACAAATTTTTTACTAGATGCTTTCTCCTCATCCTTTCCCAAGATTCCCCCAGAGTCCCCAGTTATTTATTTTGTCTTGGATGCTTAAGATGTGCTATAAGTAATGAGTAGATTTGTACAAGGAACTCAAACCGAAGTGCCACAAATGACCGTATATGCCTGAAGAAAATGGTATCTTGTTTTGGGACAAGGTCTTGGTTTCCTCCTCTTTGCGCACCCAAGTTATTGAGCAGCACCATATTCCCCTTGAAGTATGCTATCCAGACTCTAAGGAGTGTGCAGATCTCATTAAAAAAACTTATAGCTAGCCAGGGTCCTCAAAAGATACAGTGGCAAGGATGTCCAGCTGTGTTGCATGCGCTTGCAAATCCATATTGATCAAGAAGAAAGGGACAGTTGAACCCCTTGCAGCAGGCGGTTGTTCCTTGGACATCAGACTTAGTTTACTTTATCATTGTGCTTCCCTCTCCAATAAATCTAATGCAATAATGGTGGTCATTGACTAATTCACCTATTCACACTGTGTTAATCTCTGCCTCACGTCCATAATGGCAGCGGAAACTGAAACTCTGTTTGTTACTCATTATTCCCTATGTGTGGAATTTCAAATAAGAATGTGCGTGACCAGGGACCCCATTCATTGTCCAGTTTTGGGATGAACTCCAGGATATTCTTAGTATCAAACCCTATCAATCCACTGCCTATCATCCCCAATCTGACGGGCAAACTGAAAGGGTTAACCGGGTCTTAGAGAAGTACCAGCTCTTTTATGCTTCCTCTTCCCAGGATACCTGGGCCATGACTCTACTCTAGCGCAGTTTGTGTATAACAAAGCCTCTTACTTCACCACGGAATTTAACTTTTTGAGACCAACTTTTATTATAATTTTTCCCTCCAGCTAAACCCATGTGCTCTTTGTGGTCCATGCATAAAAGGACTGGATAGCAGTCATTGTGACTCCCAGAATCTCATCTGGAAACATATATTAAAGCAGTTGAGTATTTTAAGAAGTTCATAGATTTATAGCTCCTTCCTGGCCACAATATCAAGGTTGACTCTCTTGCCATTCTGACATGCAGAAGCACCACATGAAGGGTCACACTAAGAATTTGGCTCCCAGATGCTCAGGGGCCTTTTAAAGTTGAGAAAGACTTAAGAAATGTTACTTTTTGTTAAATCTCCCAGCGCACTGGATAAACCACAATGTGTTTCAAACTTCTCAGCTATCCCGTTTAAAGAGTAATGTCCAACTTCTCCTGAGCTGATTCCGGTTAGTGACTCACAGGAGGTGGAAGTGGAAGCAATTTTATCCTTTAAAGTTCCTGTTGGTCAGTTCAAAATCTCGTGGCATGGAAGAATTATCCTTCCTATTATAACAGTTAGGTAAGAGTGAGAGATTGCATGGATTGCAAAGAGTTGGTAGGATACATCCACATATCCCACAATGAAGCTCCCTATCACCTAAAGAAAAATGCAGCCATTATGGCCATTAAGCTCCATGAGAAACACAAGCACTACGCCCTGATTCATGCCCAGGATGAGGGATCTTTTTTGTTTTTAAATTAGAGACAATATAAGTCTGGAAGCACAGCCCCTCTGTTTGTAAAATGACCAGCATCCCTACTGAGATAATTGGTAAGCTTGTGGATCAACTCGCTTATTAATCAAATCCTGCTTTATAGTTTGGAAGAGTTATGACCAGTTTTATCTTTGATTATACTAAGTGTCCTAAGGTGTTTTCTAACCGTTCTGATGCTCATAAAGCTTAATAACTAATTGAATCTTCTAGTCTCTTCTGATTAATATTTACTTCTATAATCAGGAAATCTCCCAATGCAGGTAACAAAGACAAGCCCCTCTTAACTCTTGTCCACATTAATGATATGAAGATAGAAGTAAACGAAGACTTGAAAATATAAGATGATGTTAGATGGTCTAAACTGATATAGGATGATCAGATATAAAATGGTAAAATGATGATTACTAGTAGGCTAAGAGCCAGTATTTTATTCTCTAAGGCATCTCATGGCAATACTCATCTATTAGACGAGTTCATTAAAGCAATGTCAATCCTTTATGGATTATGGCAGTGGTTAATAAAGTACCCTTAAGTTATTTATTCCTTTTCTTTACTTATTTAAAATTGTTATAACCTGATTAGAGGCACTTCTACTGTCATAATAAGAGGGATTAATAGGCGTGATATTAGCACCTCAGCGGTAAATATTCGCTTTACAATAGTCCTGATAATGTTTTTTTCATACAGCTGACATAATACAATAATACGTCGAAATGACAATATAGAATTGAATAATGATGTAGCCTGATTGGGACGTGGCAGGCCTCTCAATAGTACTAAGTACTTTTATAATTTGGTCATGCATAAGCAAGTACTATCATGCTAATTACAAGGATCAACATATAAAATTCCATTATAAAATAATCACAATTACATTAGATTTGTGAATACAATTAAGTTTATACCTTAAAACCACATGAATCACCCAAATGGGTCCTTTAATCGGCCATGATAAGTTAATATCATGGCAATTATTTATGATAATAATAATGTTTAAGAGCAATTAAGGCGGCTTTAAGGTGAATCTGATTAAATAGACTATTGTAAGTCCAGGGGAACGTCCCCTGTGTGTTGACCGGGCTCTCTTCCCGTTTCCAAACAAAAAGGCTCCAAAGAGGGTGGTGGTCCCTCTTATCACCGAGGAAGATCTCGCCCATGTGGTAGACGAGTGCTGGGTAACTGTCCTCCTTCTTCAGGTCTCTCCCCAGTGCCCACATTCTCCTCTCCCGAACTTGTATGCCTGATCAGGTAAATTTGCACCAAAATTTGCTGAAATAAAATCAATCAGTCTGAAAACAAGTGGAAACGAGCCCAATGATTGGGATCCACATAGTCAAAAAGTAATGAAGATCAACTCATTAGCTGGAATCACCACCAGTTTTGATTTGGTCAACACCTCATTCATCAAAATTAACCCCTCCTAAAATCGTTGGGGATGATCCCTGATGTGCAGGTAGCAGCATCGAACACCATCAGCAATAGTTTGAAGCTCCTTCCAGCCAATCAGGCGTTGTGGCCAAAGCAGCACTTTTAACCAAATGAATGGCCCAGTGACTGGGCAGGGGCGGGTTGGGCATCCTAAACCCGTTCCCAACCAATTGGGACCACCCCTACATGGGGTGGCCTTGGGGGATTCCTGTTGCACATCAGGCTAGATGCCATTGCGCCAACCGCTCAAAATGCAGTCAAGTCTCAGTTCAGGCATTTGAGGTTGAACTGACAGTGACTCAGCCTGCTGCCAAATTCTTCGAATTCAGTTCCCAGTGAACTTATCTGCTCCCATTCCTGAATAATTTGCTGGTTAGGTCAAACTTGAGGGACCCAATCTTGGCTTGTTTTCTCTCCAATTGACCACTAGTTAATCAGTTGCACTGTAATGAGAAAATTGTTAGTCAATTTTTATTCCTTAAATTTTCCATTAAAGACCTTCTCCAAAATTTAGTTTATATATGTTGAGAATTAAACCGCCTTTTCTGCTGACACTCTCATACCCCTTAGGGTTAACGGCCGTGTTCATCTGGTATTCTATTTTGTGCCTGTATGATATCTGGCTCACCGGCAGTTATTGGTGAAACTCCTTTCCAATTTTTATATCCGTCATACCAGCAGCAGTGCCTTTGGCATTCTGGCTTGCATTTTGGGTGCTCTGGCACAGAGGCTGGCAGGCCAGTCTAATTCTTACTTGATATTTGCCTGACAACTATGCAGATATATTGGAGAGAATTAAGGTATTCATTAATGGAAGTAATCTACCGCATTATTTGTTATCTCAAAGGGCTATTTGAATCAACCATCAAAATCAAACATTTTTACCACTTGATTGAGATATAAACACTAATTTTCCAAATTTTCTCTTTAATGTCTGTAAACAGCTCTTCCCCAGTTTATCACAATTTCATCAATGGTCTCAATCCCAGACAACGCCATCAATTTAACAAAATGAACAGAACTATGTATATGCATATGTTCCCAGCTCTATCTGAGATCCAGATTTATTCAATTCATCCCTGCACCAACAATCATTATGTCTACTTGGCCTGACACTACTATCAAGGAAGTAGTTGTTTCAGACACGTTAATTACTTAAGGATCCTTAGGCTATGAGCTTCAGTTGTGCTCCTCAAGTAACCTTCAAATCGACACTTTTGGTTTTTAACTTTGATCCTAGAGATGCAAGATTTCAAAGAAGTCCCTTTTTCCAGGACTGGGGCCTCTTGGAGGAGTTTACCTTTTTCTCTAAACCGTTTTCTGATGTCTCAGACATATTGAACAACTCTGGGATCATCAAATTTCCCACGTCAAGTCAACTTTTTGACCAAACAAGGACTGAACATGAACGACATTTTGGCCCCATTCACCTCATATTGGTCAAAGACACTTCTGTTGGCCCCATGATCTTGTTCACACTGACGTTTTTGTGGAGGAGGTCCTAGATTATTGGCCCATGACTTTTGAAACTCATCCTGATTATGCCTTGTCACTTGGGCTCAACACTTATAATGTCCACAATTTTTCATTTCTGCTCAGAAGATAATGTGGCTTTAGAAGCCTTGCACAATGATAGCGTTGATGATTGTTTTCACAGTATGGCCTTTCTTGGACATCTCATGCATATTTTCCTGAACGGATGCCTTTGCGCCAATTACTGAATGCCCCCCCATTGAATTGTGGAGAGCTCAGGTCTATATGTCCAGCTAGCAATCTGAGAGGGTTATCAGTACGAAACTGATTTTTTGATTAACTGTCTCCTTTTGGTAGTTTGCTTTCCTCTCAATTGTGGGCCCAAATGGATCACCATCAACAATTTTTTGCCTCCTCTCTCAATTGTTCACTGGGAATTGGGAACTACTGGTAAGTGGCGCATCTGGTTCTATGTTGCTATAACCCTGCTTCTGTTATCTCAACAACTTGATTGGCCAAATTGGCACAAGTGGAGGAAAAATATGAATGCCTGAGTCACCTCCCCCACAAAGCAGGGTAATAGAAATATTTCTAATTAATTAATTTTTAATAAATTTATATATTTGTAAAATTATATAAAATTTATTTTTTATTAACTATATATTTCTTTCTTTTTTTGTTTTTGCTATTACCTTTTTCCATAAGTTATTATTTCTCTTTTCGATTATATTATATATATTGTTTTTTCATGATTTTTATAATTGCCCCTTTGTTAGATATACTATGATTCTTGCTTAAGCGTGATCAAAGATCTGGACTGTTTTGCCTTCTTTGTTTGTTTATATAAACCTTGATGTTTTCAATAAACACAATTGTCCTAACCAAATGTAATTTATCTTTTGTAATCACCCTGATCTATTTATATTACAGAAAAGAATTCATTACCAATTTTCAAATTTGGCCAACTAATATCATTTCTTATAATCCTTCTCAATTCAGGCCTTTTTAACAGCAATCCTGTTATAAAAGGCTTGAGCTTTCAACTTGATTAATGTGTCTGCATGCTCCTTGGCATAACGGGGATAATTTTTCTCCTCAGGATCTTCTAAAACCAAATATAAAAGTGATGATAGGTCCAGATATCTTCCATATAGAGCCTGTAAAGGTGACATCTTAGTGGTGGAGTGGTAGAATATGTTGTAGGTGAACGCGGCCAAGCTTAAAAATGTGCTCCATTCAGATGGTTTGTTATAGATTAATTTCCATAAAATTTTCAAATGCATCCCTTTTACACACTCAAATGTTTTATTAGTCTTGGGATGATATGGAGCAGAGAGACCATCTCTCACTCTCATCAATTAGTTGAGCTTAATGTCTAGGAATGACTATACTAGGTGCGATATTCAGTTCTAATCAAGATCTAGATAATGGTGAATTATTTCCACATATAGCTTTTCTGAAATTTATATATAGTCAGCCCAGTAGGGAAGACTACATGAGTTCCAGGCAGCATGGTAATTTGCTGATTAGAGTGTAATGGTATCCCTTTGTTTGTGAATCTGCATTGGTAGGGGTTTAAGCTTTGATCAAGAGTTGGTGTACTCATTTAAAAACTATACCAGACTTGTAGGCCAGATTGAAAATAAGTAGGTTTCTTCTTTTCAGTCTTCCCACTTTTGTTTATAATATAATGTGATACTTTGCACCAGGATGGTAAGGGTGTCCTCTTTGCGTTTAATAACAAAACCAATTTCTAATAAAATCAGTCCTAATTAGGATGTTGTAGATTTTATTAGGAAATACTATGCCTGATTCTGTTACTACAATAGATCCAAAATGCAATGGTCGTGCGCTGTATGCCCCAAAAAACTTAGTGGTGTGCGCTCCTGCCATGCCATACTCTTGGCAGGGAGCAACATTGGGAGCATTCTTGAGCTTCTTGACTAGCTTAGTGCTGGCAATGTAAAGAGCTCCACTATTAACAATAGTCCATAACCAAACCTTATCTAATGATATATCCACATATGAATATTTAATAGGTTTTATAATTAATTATAAGGTGAATATTGTGATGGTTGTTCAGTTCTATGTGGGATTTAAGACTCAGAATATTTCTGAGAAATTTTCTGCCAAAGTGTTTATTGGTATAGCCACTTTTACATCTTGTAGAGAGGGAAGTTTGAGGAACATTTTAGATGACAGTTTAACCTTTGAATGACGATCTGTTTGGAATAGGTTTTGATACTTTGGCCAGAGCTTCCTCAGTGACTTCTGACTGCTTAAACTATTTTACCTTAACTTAAGTAGCAACCATATAGACATCATCAGACACAATTGATGCTGATTATCTTCAGCCACCTCTTGTAAGTCAGGGAACATCCCCTGTGTGTCGATTGGGCCCTCTTCCTGTTTCCAAGTAAAAGACTCCAAAGAGGGTGGCTGTACCCCTCATCACCCAGGGTGACCTCGCCCACATGGTAGATGAGTGCTGGGTAACAGCCCTCCCTCTTTGGATCCCTCCCCCAGTGCCCACACTCCCCTCATTGAACTTGTACACCTGATCAGGGAAATTTGTGGCGAGATTGGTGAAATAAAGTTGATCAGTCTGAAAACAAGTTGAAATAAGCCCAATGATTGGAATCCAAATAGTCAAAAAGTAACTAAGATTGATTCATTAGCTGGAATTGCCAACAGTTTTGATTTGGCCAACACCATGATCATCAAAAATAACCCCCTCTAAAAATTGTTGAGGATGATCCCCATTGTGCAGGTACCAGCATTGGACACCATAGATAATAGTTGAAGCTCCCTTATGGTAAATTGGGTGTTGCAGCCAATGCAACACTTTTGACTGAACATATGCCCAGCAACCAGGCACAGGAGGGTTATGAATCCCAAACCCATTCCCAACCAACTGGGACTGCCCCTACATGGGGTGGCCTTATGAGATTCCCATTGCTCATCAGGCCAGATGCTGTCACGTGTACTGCCAGAAACGCAGTCAAGTTTTGGTTCAGGAATTTGAGGTCAAACCAACAGTAACTCAGCCTGCCGCTGAATCCTTCGATGTTGGTTCCCAGTGAGTTATCTGCCCCCATTCCTAAATATTAACTCCAGTTAGGTCAAACTTAAGGGACATGATCCCGTCTTGTTTCCTCATCAATCAACCACTAGTTAATCAGTTGCACTGTAATGAGAAAATCGTTGATCGATTTTTCTTCTTTTTATTTCCATTAAAACCTTTCCCAAAAAATTTAGTTTCTATGTTGAAAAATGTACTGCTTTTTCCGCCAACACTCACATGCCCCTCAGGGATAACGGCCATATTTGTCTGGTATTTTATCATGTGCCTGTACGAGATTCTGGCTCACCAGCAGTTATTGGCAAAACTCCTTAATAATTTCATATCCGTTGTATCAGAAGCAGTGCCTTTGGCATTCTGGTTTGCCGTTTGGGTGCTCTGGCACCTAGGCTGGCAGGCCAGTATAATTCTAACTTGCTGTTTTCCTGACACCTCTTTGGCCAGCAAAGCTTGCCTGGGTTAGGTGGAATAAGTGGTAGGACTTTGGTGGATGTAGAGCATTCCGCCTCTACTACACTGATCTTTTCGTGCCTTTTCCTCATTATTAACCTTCAAGGCCACAATCACATCAGGTTTCTTGCCCTCCCATCTATAGTATTGACTGGAAAAGTTTCCCTTTTTGACAAAAATTGTGACATTTAATCAGCCCTGGCTGTTAATACAATTTTTTGGTTTTCAGGACGAGCTTTTTTTCTTTTTCAGTCAAATTTTTCTTTTTTGGCCCAAAATTTGGAACATTGGTTGATCTCTGGGCCAATTAAGGTCGTCAAAACTACTAGTGCATTTTCTCAAGTAATCTGTGAGCTCCAAAACACCCATTGTATAATAAAGGCTGGAATTATAACACGCTGCCAGTCACAGTATGGATTACTGTATGCTCAATGGCGATTTTTGCATTAAATTCAGTCATAGTATATACCTGGGTAGGACTGAACCCTCATAATAGAACCTATCAGAAAAGTCATTAATGGACTCATTCCTCTGAAATTAAATAATAAGCAGATTGGTTTTTGGGACAACAACTTTTTGGGACCTCCAAATTGCTTTATCAATAGATCTTTGCATCCAAATAAGACCAATCGTTACCCAAATAGGGAATAACAAGGTCAACTCTGCATGAGCCCAAGAAAATATGAATAGATTTTGACAACACATGATCATATGCTCCTCATATGGCTTTTTGAATAACTTTATGAATGAATGTACATTCCCATCTGTAAAAATTTATAGTCCATCTATTATTTTCAGCCAATAACCCCTATAGATTTATTAATTGCACAGGTTTAGTTTTGAGTAATTCTCCAAATGTATAGTAGTTGATATAATTGTTTGATAATAGTATGATGACTATTATCTGTAGTTGGATGGAAGTATTAGATTTTGCCCCAACGCTCAGCCAGTAATTCCTTTTGAAATACTTATGATGTCTTGAATAGGGTTTTGTTCCCTCATACCACCTAACTTGATCTACTCTTGGATCCCCGTTTGTGGTTTCTCTGGTTTGACAAAAAGTCAGCAGCAGTTCCATTTAATTCTGCTTCTTCTCTGGATCCCCACTCAGATCTTTACTCTTTTTCTTAAAAAGACTTCCAATTATCGCGCACAGAAATAATATCCCTGAGAATGAATAGAACAAACGGATGCTGATAAAGTTTACTAATCTAATACCCTAGTAAAAATGATCTATATTTAGTGTTCTGGTAAATATTATTTTCTATTATTTATTTGAAGCAAGCCAACCAGGGGACGGACATTACCAAAACTAAAAATATACTAAAAAAACGTAACTATTTGGTTCAAATAAAACGCCCTAATGAGCGGATTGAGTGAAATGCTTCAAAAACCAACCAACCAGGTGGGCAGCGGAAGCTGCTTATCCCTCCATGGAGGAAGGGGGTTGGGGCTCATCTTTGGCAGCCTCTTCAGCAGCAGCTTCTTCCTCCCAAAGTAGAGTGCGTGTCACGGCCATCAGTAATGGCGTTGGGGCATCTGCGGTATGTGGTTCAATATCTCTAATGATTAGAATTTCATGGAAATTGCCATCTAGGTAAATGTCACTGAGATATTTGGTTTAAGCTTTTTCAGCTTTAATTTGGGCATCTGGGAGTTGAACAAACGTGGCAATGTTGGTTCAGTATATTTTTGCTTTTGGATTTTGTGCTATAGTTGCCACGTTCTGGATAGCATTGTTTGCGTTTTTGTAGTACTTGTTCACCAATATTTTGCTTTTTGGAGTTAAGGTTGCGGGGATAGAAGGAGGTGGAATTCCTCCTTTGAGTATCACTACTGATTTAGCGACAGCTTTACACATGGGTTGACAATCTGGTGTTGCAGCTGCTTTGATTGCAAGCTGGTGATCACTGTGAAACGATTTGGCATTTGGCTGTGGGGTATAAAGTCAAAGGGGGTATTTGGCGTCCCATTCTGCATTAATGAACTGCTCAATTTGCAGGGATGGTTCTTCAATGACCTTACCTGATTCGTCAATTTCAGTCAATAATCCCATGGGTTTTGGTTGAATTGGATTGGGGAATCAGTGTACAGTTGAGGTTTGTTCGATTCATTTGCAGAAGCATGGGATCAAACTGGGATCCAATCTGATGCTTGATTGGAGGAATTATTTATGGCATTGGAGTGAGGAGGAGGCTGATTGGTGGCTGCAGGTGCAGCTGCAGCAACAGGATTTGGGGGTAAGGAGGTAGGAATGTGCCCCATGCCTGAAATTGTATAGGGTGGGCAGCGGATTGGAGGTTGGCAGATGAGTCATCCGATCTACCTGAAGTGGTTGAGAAGGGGCACTTGCATTTTGAGTGGTCTAACTTGAAACATGATGGACAGATTGTCCGCCCGCCCTCAACGCAGGCCCAAAAAGGTTGGTTGGGCGCTGAAGGAATAATGGTGCACGGTGGAATTGCCACCGCAATTTTATTAAATTCAGGGCTTATCATGGCATATGCCCAAGGCCCAGAAAGTCATGTGGCCCCATTTGGGACCACAAATTGTAAGATGGGGTTGGAGCCATAGGCTGCCAAACCATCCATCAGCTCCTGTTGGAGCACTTCAGGGGGAGGTGGGTGGACAGGCCAGCAAACTGGACCACCAATGTGGTGTCCGCTATGAGCTGAGTTCAAGTTGTGGGGAGAGGGGTGCCCTGGAATACCAGAGCACAGTTGCTGCAGTGGCAGCGTCAGCTTCACAGATCAAGCCGAGGTCAAAATACCCCTTGTAGGGGCAGAAATCAATAAATCTGGCAGGTGTCATTACCACCTGAGCCATTTTAATAATGGCTTAGTCATGGTATGGGAATAGTTTCCCATATTTGACCCTTAGGCTGTAGTGCATGTTGCTCCAGGGGAGCACTAGAGGGTAGTGTGTGTGGTACCTCTTGGGTAAGAGCAAGGTGGGCATCTAGGTCCTTGGGTAGAACGAGTTGGCCCATAAGTTTGGAATGACTGGGTGAACCAGTCCTAGTGCATTTTCCTGCCAGACGGAAAATGGTGAGGGGGAGTTTCACCGCTTCCCCACGCTGGAGCAGCTGGCAGAGAATCTGATGACATCAGAGTGAAACTACTATGGGCGAAGTCAATTTGTTTTATAAATTTGTGTAATTTGGCTCAGAAAAAATTACGCTGAGCGGAAAGAGAAGGATTCAAATATTAAATTCTTTACAAGTAAATTCAAGGGAATTTATAGTGGGTTATTTGGCACCCAACACTCAGTTGACACCTCCTCAATGAAATGGCAGCCATTGCCATTGATTTACCCATCCTTGTCTCAGCAGCAATGGTCTTCCCCATCCTGGCTAGGATTCCATCGTTGGACATCCTTGAGACCTAAAATGGAAAGAGTAAGAAAATGTGTCCCTAAAGTTTTCCTCTCATTCCAAGCGAACAAACCATATTTGGCAAGTGGTCTGCTTAAGTAATGGGACTTGTTACCATTAAGGCAGGTCGCGAACCAACTGATCAATTTGCTAGTTGCAGATGGCATCACTCGCCTCACAACTTACTCCTTAAATTCCCAATTGGTTGGTGATGAAACTTGACCAATCCTAATTGGTACACCTGATAGTAAATTAACTATCAGATGCCCCTAAATTGTTGGCAACTCTGCCCAATGAGATCTTAAGAATTTTTTTGGATTGATCCCCAATGGATCTGACCAGGCGAATAATCTAAAATACCCAAACATAGTTACCCCAAAATCAGGGTCAACTGATATCCAATTCACCTCGCATCAGGGAATTTCCCCTAGTGATCCCTGGCAATCTAGCCAGATGGAGATATGGGCAAAAATCCCAACACCATCTCTGTCAAATTTTTGCAAGTTTAAGGGTTTGAAGTCATCACACCCAGATCCAGCCAGAGGAGTTGCACTTCATCTAGAGCTAGAACGACTTGGGGAATCCTCCGTTAAAATGGGCCACATTCTGGTTGGGTATTATCTGGAGTTGGAATTGAAACCAAAATTTTAGGCATGGAACGATTGCCTGAACTATCAGTCTCAGCATCCTTGTCAATCCCTGATGACTTAGCTTTGTGAAATTATTCTGAACTGCTAGATTCTCTCTTAAATTATGACCCTATGCAGTTTTCCTAATTGTTTTCTTTTTGAATATCTGGAGATTCCACTACTTTACCCTTCAAGGACAGGTTGAACAATGGCAGCTTTTTACTTGAGGGTATCATTTTCTTTTCAAGGCTCTCACATTCTTTTCTGTTTATAACTTAAAAAGCCAAAATCTTTTTGACATCTTCAGTTAGATCAACCATGTGAGAAATTGTCATGGATATTTGGGTTTGGAGCTACTTTTTCTTTAACGAATTAGACATTCTTAGCTTGCACATATGACACTGTTGACCAATGTCTTGGGAATTCATCATTAATTTGAGAAAATCTTCCTCATTGTTCACCCTATTTTTAGTGCATAAAAGATCCTAAATGTTCTTCTGTAGAATACCCAGCTCAATTCATATATTTTCATTGAACTAAACGTTCACAGTTTTAAATCCATATGATTACTATGAGAAGAGGTGGTATCCTTAGTCAGGCGTTTTGTCTAAGAAGACAGAATAGATTATTGAGTTTCCTAAATATGGTGGCATTTGAGATTTTTTACTCAATCATTAGTCAATCCATTGTAAGTGAGGACTTCAGTTGCAATCATAGGAACTCCAATATTAAGTTGTTCTTCCATAAAATTCAGTCTTCTATGAACATTGTTGACGTGCTCAGTATTGGTGACCTTAAACTTTCTGACTTCAATAATGCTGGAATTTAACTTATACAGTAGTTTAGATTGTGAATATCACTCTTCTTCTTAAACTTGGTAGTTCCCCATAAGTTCTAGATTTTGTCAAGCCAGAATCCTCTGGGTATGCTTGATGGATGGCTGTACAAAACTGACCAAAAACTCATTGGTTGCTTGTGTGATGGTAAAGAATCTGGCCAGAGTTACCAGGGTTGCCTCGCAGTATTGCATGTATAACTCAACCTTTAAGGCCTGATCCTTAAGATAGGAAAACAGAAAAAAAATTGCTCCATCTGAGATGTATCATTTCTGTAGCCATAAAAGAGAGTCTCCATCATCACTTTAGCACTGTCTGAGGTAAACTTGATTAAGCCTGTTGACTCCACGTGCCTACCATCTGCCGTGATAAAATCTAAGGAGTATAAAGTACTATCCTCAGAGCTCTGGCAAACAGTGTTAAAATACTCTGTGGTCTATTGAATATTAGTTTCCATATTATTATCTATGAATCTTTTTGCAAATTTTTGCCAGGTATTAGGATTAGTTGTTCATATTAAGTTGTTTACTGTGGTTTACGTGATCACTGTAAGTCCAGGGGAACGTCCCCTTTGCGTAGATTAGCGATTTTTCTATTTCCAAACAAGAAGGGTCTGAAGAGAATGGCTTTACCCCTCATTACCCAGGGCGACCTCACTCACATGGTAGATGAGCAATGGGTAACAGCACCCCCTCTTAAGATTCCTCCCCCGGTAACTGTGCTCACCTTTGCTAAACTTGTCTGCCAAATTGAGGAAATCTGAGCTAAGATTACCAAATTGAGGATGAAAAGTACAAAACCAATGGGAACAAAGCTCGACAATCAGAAAATCAATATAAAAAATGACAATATGAGAATTATCAGCCAGAATTATGGATGACATCAAGCTATCAAGTGATATAATTACTGCTGCCAAATTCTTTTAAAATTGTCATGGATTGTCACCAATAATTTAAAGCCCCTAGTTCAAGAATCAAATGTTGTAACTGACACAGCTCATTTGGCTGAACAAATGCTCTAGCAGCCGGGCATGGGCAGGTGGCCATCCCAAACCCATTTCCAACCAATTGGGACCACCACTATGTTGGGTGGCCATGGGAAATTCCCGTTGCTCATTAAGCCAGATGCCATCACACCAACTGATATAATGTAGTTGAGCATCAGTCCAAGCATTTGGGGACAAGCCAATAGCAACTCAGCCTGCCGCCAAATTCTTTGATGTCAGTTTTAAACAAATTATCTTCCCCCTCCCCAAAAGTTAGCCAGGTTAGATCAAATTTAAGGGACCTGATCCCTGCTTTAACTCACTACCCATAGAACACTATTTAATCAGTTGTATTGCACTGTGAAAATTGTTGGCTGATTTTCTTTTTTATCTTTCCAATAAAATTTCTTGCCCAATTTTGGGTTTTATGCTTAAAACTAAACTGCTTTTCCGCCTATATTCCAACAACCCTCGGGGTTTATGGCCATGTGCACCTTGTATTTGACTAGGTGTCTACTCACAAATATGGCTCATGGGCACTCAATGGCGGAATTTCTTACTAGTTACATAACCGTCAAACCAGCAGCAGTGCCACTTGCATTTGGGTTTGCCATTTGGGTGTTACAGAACTTAAACTGGCAGGCCAGTCTAAAAATAACTTTCTGTTTGCCTGGCATAATTGACCAAACATCACTCCTAACCAAAAACGCCTTTCTCGTTGATATGGGCGTAGCGATGGTCCTTTTTTTCTCGCTGATTCAGGTTGTGAAGGAATTTTATGATGGCCATAATATTTGACTAGTACCTCTCAAATTGTTCAAACCACATCCCATAGTTGCCACGGCCATTGTGCCCATGTCAGTATGTTCTGGCATTCTGACCTGTTTAGGGTTTACTACTGCTATGAACCTAGTGGTTTCCCCTGATCCTAGTACCATCTCTTCCATATTGACGGATTCAACTACAGCTGCCAATAAAGAGAATCTCGTTTACTTTCTATTGCCCATGAAGATTATTATTGGGTCTCACATCTCCTTTGAGGCTTTGGTGGATACAAAAGCCGCAGGCAATTTTATGAGTGTTGAGCTAGCCCAATAATTGGAGCTTGACCTGGACCTAGGTACTTTGGTGATAGTTGCTTCGTCAGCCTCCCAGATATCATACCTAATTCATCATCTGGTACCTTTCTTGGTAAATCAGTTTGGCTTTTGTGATTGGTTATCAGCAATGCCAAACATGGTGTTTCTGATAATCTTAGAGTCAATTGGTGGCGCCAGCAACATGTTAGAATCCACCTGGAGTCAAATATGTTGTTATTTGTTAATGATCAAATGGAAGGAGAATTTTTTTAATTAATACTCTTAAGAAAACTCAAGGCCGCAACTCCATCACTTCCCTTGTTTCCCCTGCAGGCCTTCCGTCTGATTTTCCTGAAGAATTGATGCACTATTGAAGTATCTTTGATTTCAAGAAGGCGGACCATCTTTTCTCTCACATTAAATTTGACTTAGGATTACAAACAATGGTACAGTTGGTAAACATCAACTGCCCTTTGTATCCACACACAGCGGAGGAGGAGGCTGCTCTTAACACCTTGTTAGACAATTTGCTTTATAGGGGTGGCCATTTAAAGAGACGTCACCAGTTGCTTCTCCCATCGTTTTTGCCAAAAATGCTAATGGTTCCCTCCATCCCTGCGTGGATTATGGGCACCTAAACAAAATTACAGTGAGAAATCCCTACCCTTTGCCCCTGGAGCAAACTATCATTCAAGCAATCGCTAATTCGTGTATACTCTAATCTTGATCTAATCAATGCCTTCAACCAAATATGGGTAACGGAAGGTCAAAAATGGCTTACCGCGATTTGAACAAAATGAGATATCTTTCAATTCCGCGTAATGCCCTCTGGGTTGAAGAATGCCCCCGCCACATTTCAAAGAATGATTGATATTGTTGGATGCCCTCCAGCTTAAATGCGCG
Organism: Massospora cicadina; assembly: GCA_022478985.1. Classification (NCBI taxonomy): domain Eukaryota; kingdom Fungi; phylum Entomophthoromycota; class Entomophthoromycetes; order Entomophthorales; family Entomophthoraceae; genus Massospora; species Massospora cicadina. Next base: position 37,828 of record JAKSZP010017485.1, read on the forward strand.
GTTGCATATATTGATGACATCTTGGTTCACTCCCCAACTCCCAAATAGCACGCTAAAGGCTTAGAAGTGGTCATGGCTGCTTTGCACAAGGCGGTCCAGTTTGTCAAGCCTTTTAAGTGCGAGTTTTATAAGAAGGAAGTTACCTTTCTTGGGAGACCTTATCCTAAAAAATAGTTACGTGATTCCCCCTAACAAGTTGGGCTCCATCCGCGAATGGCCAACTTCAACAACCCAAAAACAATTAAGTTTCTTGTGCACCATCAATTTCCTGAAGAAGTTTTTCCCATCCCTTTCCCAGTTAGCCGCTCTGCTTCACCCCCTCACGGGTAAGAATGTACTTTTACATTGGACACCCAAGTGCCAACAGGCATTCAAGTCAACTAAAGAGGTGTTCTTATCACCCCCATCCTAAAACATGCAGACCCCTCCAAACCATATATTATTGCATGCAATGCTTCATTTGTGGCAGTGGGAGCAGTTCTGCTCTAAGAGCACAATGGTTTAGACCATCCAGCTATTTACTTCTCCCAGAAGTTCTCCTCTACTGAGAAATCCTGGGCTATATATGATAAGGAGTTGGCAGCTGTAACATGGGCTTTGACTCATTAGCGGTATCTGTTACAGGGCACCTAGCATGAGTTAACGGTGCATATAGATCATCAAGCTCTTCTGTATTTTTGCAAGCCGCAGAAATTGGCACTTAGGCAAGCTTGTACCTATTGTTATTTATGCAACTTTAAAGTTTAATACAATTCATGCAAAGGTGCGTTAAATGTGCTCCCCAATTTCCTTAGCTGCAACCCATCTCATTGCCCCACGGACTTGTACAAAGTGGACCTAGTTACTATGATCCCCTTCCCAAAATTTTCTATAGTATTGCCTGTGGTCACATCAGTAGACTTAGCTCCTGATGCTCCGTTTAATTCACAGGTTATAGCAGCTCAAATGGCTTGCCCCAAAGGAGTAAAGTTAAAAGATCAATTGTCCCTTCAAACTCACAAAAATTCCCTATATTCCTTGGTGGAGGGTATCATTTATTTTTGGTGTGGGTTTAGTTCCCCTATCTTCAGAGATGAGGTGTTTTGGGCACATCACGATCCTCCCACAATCAACAATCTGGGTAATAAGAAATGTACTGAGTTGATCAAGCGGACTTTTAATTGGGCAGTTTTATCAAAGGAAGTACCAGCCTGGATTGCTGACTGTGTTACTTGTGCATGGGCCAAGTCGGATTGATCATGAAGGAAAGGTCTTCTTCATCCTTTACAACAGTGGAGGGTCCATGGACATTTGTGTCCATGGATTTTATTGTGGAACTTCCCTGTTCAAATGGATTTACAGTGGTGATGATGGTGGCTGATCATTTTACAATTTTTCCTTATCTATTCCATGCTCTTCTATGATTACATTATAAGAGACTGCTCATCTCTTTGTACGCCATGTACTCTCTATGTGTGGCCGCCCTCAGGAGATTGTCAGCAATTGTGGGCCCCAGCTTACCGCATGTTTCTGGAATAAACTTTTATCCATATTAAAAATCACCCCTGCCATTCACAGCATATCATCCCCAGTCCGATGGACAAACTGTTTGGTTTAACCAAATTTTGAAATAGTATTTGCGCTGCTACGCTGCAGCTGCACAGGATATCTGGGCCAATGACCTCCCTCTTGCACAATTTGTTTTGAATAATGGTACTCACGCTTCTATGGGGTTTTCTCCCTATTAAGCGACGTTGGGGTATAATCCTCATTTTCAGTCAGTCCCATTTGCGCCCAGAGGTCCCAGCTGCCGCAGATCATGCTGAGCACATTTGGTTTACCAAGTCCTTAGTGTGGGAGCATCTCACAAAAGCTATCAATGATTGCAAGAAGTTTGCAGATTGAAAACAGCTTCCTGGCCATGACATAGTGGTCAGTTCATATGTTATGCTAGATATGCGCCATTCGCAGATGCAGGTACCTTCCTGGAAGGTTGCAAGCAAGCGTTTGGGTCCCCACTTGGTGGAGGAAGACTTAGAAAGAGTGCTTTCCGCTTAAAGTTGCCAGCTCATTGAAACAGCGCCACGTCTTCCATGTATCTCAGTTGTCCTTATTAAAGAGGACTGTTCACGCCAATCCTGAGCCCATAATAATTGAGGATGTGGAAGAAGCCAAGGTGGAAAACATCTTAGCATCCCACAAATCACAGAGGTCATTTCAGTATCTCGTCACCTAGCAGGGTTATCTGGCCTACGAAAAACAATTAGGTCAAGGCCCATGATTGCACAAATTGCATGAAACTGGTTGAAGCATTTCAAAAATCCCACCCCAATGCCCCCCGTCCCCCCCCCAAAAAAAAATTCAACCTTGATGGTGATCAAGTTGCCCAAGGCGCACAAAAAATGTAGCCCTTAAACAGTTTCTCAACGATGGTGCCCCTACTTTAGAAAAAGGAAAGGGTAATGTAATTCCAGGGGAACGTCCCCTTTGCATAAATCAGGCGATTTTATCATTTCTGAACAAGAAGGGTCTGAAGAGGGTGGCTGTACTCCTCATCACCCAGGGAGACCTTGCTCACATAGTAGATAAGCGCTGGGTAACAGCACTCCCTCATAAGATTCCTCCCCTGGTAACCGCGCTCACCTCTGCTGAACTTGTCTGCAAAATTGAGGAAATTTGCGCTGAGATTACCAAATCAAAGATGAAAGGTCCAAAACCAATGGGAATAAAGCTCAACGATCAGAAAACCAATATAGAAAAAGACAATAAGAGAATTATCATCCAGAAATATATATGACATCGAGTCATCAAGTGATATGATTGCTGCTGCCAAAAATCCTTTGAAATTGTCAGGGATTGTCACCAATAATTTAAAAACCCCTAGTTCAAGAATTGGAAGTTGCGCCTGACACAACTCATTTGGCTGAAAAACACCCCAGCAACTGGGGATGGGCGTGTTGGCCATCCCAAACCCGTTTCAAACAATTGGGACCGCCCCTATGTGGGGTGGCCCAGGGGATTCCCGTTGCCCATCAGGCCAGATGCCATCATGCCAAACAACATAAACGCAGTCAAGCATTATTCCAGTTGCTCACATATGAGCTGATAGCAACTTGGCCTGCTGCCAAATTCTTCAATGTCAATTTTAATTAAAATTATCCGCCCCCTCCCCCAAATATTCGTTGGGTTAGGTCAAATTTAAGGGACCTGATCCCTGCTTTGACTCACTACCCATAAAAACCATTTAATTAGTTGCACTGCACTGAGAGAATTGTTGGTTGATTTTCTTTCTTATCTTTCCAATAAAAAATCCGTTACCCAATTTTAGGTTTTATGCTTAAAACTAAACTGCATTTTCCGCCTATATTCCAACAACCCTTGGGATTTATGTCCATGTGCACCTTGTATTTGACTAGGTGTCTACTCACAATTATGGCTCATGGGCACTTAATGGCGGAATTTCTTTTTGGTAATATAACCATCATACCAGCAGCAGTGCCACTGGAATTCAAGTTTACCGTTTTTGGTGTTACAGCACTTAAACTGGCAGGCCGATCTAAAAATAACTTGCTGTTTGCCTGACAATCACCACTTGTTAAGTTTGAGGACAAAAATAGGTTTAGAATTAATGCGTGTTTTAAAGGTTAAAAACACTTTTTACATACCTATTCTTGATTTTTCTAAGTGACTAATGGTTTTTTCTAACCATTTCTGAAGCTCAAAAATCTTAAACAATAGTAATTGACTCACTGGTCTCTTATGGGTAATTTTTCTCTCTATAATCAGGAACTCTCCTAATGTAGATAACAAAGACACGCCCCTCTTAACTCTTGTCTACACTCTTAATATGAGGATAGAACTAAACGAAGACTTGATAATATAAGATGATATTAGATTGTTTAAACTGATATAAGATGATCAGATATAAATTGGTAAGATTATGGTAATTTAAAAGTAGACCAGGCGCCTGTATTTTATACTCTAAGGGATCTCCTGGCCATACTTACCTATTAAATGATTTCATTAAAGTCATGCCAATCCTCTATGAATTATGGCTTTGGTTAGTATTAATTCCCCACAAGTATTTTAGCCCTAAATTTTAATTACAATCCCTTTATCCTGATTGGTGGCACTTCTACTCCCCTAAACAGGAGAATTTTTAGGTGTAATAGCACCTCAGCGTTTTATATTTGCTTTACAATAAGCCTAATAATCTTTTGTCATAAAATTGACGATTTACAATAAATTGGGGAAAGGACAATATAGAAATTAAATAATGCTCTACCCCTAATTGGGATGTCAGCATGCCTCTCAATAATACTAGGTACTCCCTATTTGGTTGTCCAAAAGTAAGTACAAAAGTGAAAATTAAAAAGATCAGCATACAAAAATATCTATTATACATCTAGCATAATTACTATATTCTTAATTGCAATTAAGTTTGTGCCATAAAATTATCTTGATTCACTCAAATGGGTACCATAATCAACCATAATAAGACTATATCATAGCTATTATTAGCTATGATAATCAGGGTGTTTAAGCGCAATTAAGGCAATTTTGAGGTATCTAAATTAATAGATTATGTAGATAAATCAGGAAGGATCAAGAGATTATCAATGGGAGTGGTATATCATCATTGATGGTGTCAGAATTGCAGATGACCACATAATCCAACCCTTTGACTAAATATGAGCTTCAGCAATTAGGTTATAATTGTAGAGGGTCAGCAATAGTAACTGATTGATGAGAATATCATTGGGCAGAATCCCTGATGATATTAGAAGTCACTGACTAATGAATTATTTTTGGGCATCATCCACGATGATATTTGAGGCCGCCAACAGATGATAATTTTGTCAGGCATCATCCCTGATGAAATTAAGCAATAATTTGATATTGTGATAATACCTGATATTCAAATTATAGGGAATCGTTCAGAGTGGAATGGATTGGAGTCATCTGAAACTACCCAAACGTTTGAACGCCAGAGGAAGAGTAGAATTGTCATTGGCCAAAACAATTGGTTTTGTGTACCTAATACCAATTTTTTAGTCAGCCTAACGTCCAAAGATTACGCTGCCTAAAAAACCCAAGGCAACGGTACCTGACGAGATTTTGTGCCTAACACTAAGGGTCAACCCAGTATAGGAGCACAAATATTCTCAGCAGACAGCTGAAAAGTTGTGTGCCAATTCCTACTAAAAAACCCCAAATTATTCACTAATAAAATTAGATTTATATTATAATTAGCTTAGTTGTTTAAACATTGGTTGTTTTAACCATTACTCTTAAGAGAAGAGTGAAAGGTTAAGATATCCTTAGGTTGGCAATATCAAAATCTCTGCTTGGCTCTGTGATAAGGGAATAGGGAAAGTGTTCCCTACCAGTATCAACATATCTTTAAGAGGAAGAAGCAACAGTTTAGCGTTGGACTTTACTCTCAACGTGGCTTTTGGGCAATCAACCATAATAATAGTCTTCATACTATTATTGCCTCAGTCTATCAATATCATTCAAATAATCAATGCCAGGATTCAAGAATCTGTGCAGTTGAAATCCAGGGCTAAAAGTGAGCCATCTAAGCCCAATATTTTAACAGATGGTTTTCTTAAAGGTTTTATTTTTGAGTCAACCATCAAAATCTAACAGTAATAAATGGCTTAAGGTTTCAGTCATCCCTTATCTTGTTTTGGTGACTTGCTCACATGGTAGATGAGCGGTGGGCTACTGCCCTTTCTCCCATAAATCCTTCATCTCTACCCCATTCTCCTCTACTTCCTTGGTAAATAAAAGAGAAGGGGTTTTGTAGAGAGGTAGTTCAGCCCAGGGACTTTTATAGGACCCTAGGGCTCATCCCACTCATGTCTCATAAATCAAGAATTTAGATAAAGTGTTAAAACCACCAGAGTCCCAACTATCTTGTAATAAGTCAATAAATCTGGAAAAGTCGTTAATAAAAAAATGGATCATAGTTTGACTTTCTAAATTCTCTAATATACCATTGACTTTATTATAATTGTTTAACCCATTGGAACAAATTCTGACATAGTTAGCTGCATAAACGTACCAGTCTAATTAATCCATATTGAATTAGTACTATTAATCTGAAATGTGCCCTGATCCAAGGAGATCAATATCTAATATTTAATGACTTAATCTGAAGCTTATGATATTCTCTAACCCATATCTTTTTCCAGCATAACCAACAAGAATGTGTCTTCCTGGGGACCCAGGCCCAACCCAGTTTAGGCCTCTCTGAAATTCTCCCCTCGCTCGCATTATAAAGGCAATAGCCCCTCATAGGATCTGTTGTGAGTAAAATTTCCTATTTAGCTTTTTGTAAGATAAAGACCTTTCTAATATCTTATAGTTTCCATGGATGCCATCTGTCATGCCTTTACAAGGTTCCTTCCTTTCTCCAGCAAAGCACTCTGCCATTCACTTCCTGTACTGTGTGATTATTGAGTATGCTCTCTAATCTGTTCTCCCTGGCTACTCAGAGGGTAGTGGCTGAGTTCTAAGTTAAACCTTAATAGCAACTAATCCTCTACACACATTGTGCACCCGCATGACAAATATACCATGTTGACTCACCAGTGTTTTAGCACAATCTGTTCACCATATTCTGCAACAAAATACTGATTCTTCATACCTCCTGTAAATAAGGAGCGCATGACTACCCAATTTGGTTGTCCTCATTTGTCAGGGTGCCATAGCACCCCTCTAAGAAGAAATATGTACCAATGTCATAGGCAATCCAATATGACTTTCCGTTTTCAAATGATGACCCTACATGGCAGCTAAGCCCTAGTCAGCAAGCGCAGAACTATCCTGAAGATATTCCTGAATCTAATCAAATCAATATATAATGCTTTAAGTAACTTAATCTTAAATTATGAACATGTCTATTGAAAGAACCTGGATGACCATGTGCATCTCAAGCCATTTTCTGGTTATCAAGCAGCTATTCCTTAGTTAGCAACTATGGAAACTTAAGAAGTTATCATCCTCATCTAGTACTAAAAAAAGAAGTTATCATCCTCATTGCCTCTCCCTCAATTGAGGGTTGCCCCAGAAATAGATGCGGTTTGTTGCAGCCATTTGGTTTATCTTTGGTTTTTAGTTCATTTCTTTTTTCCAATTACTTATATGATATAACTTCCCTCCTCAAAATTGTTAAAATTGTCTGCTCTTGGAATTCTGGGCGCTCTATTGGACAATGACGCATTTAGAATTAAATCCCGGTCTTCTTTTAATCAGCAATTTCCTAGAACTAGGCACAGTGTTGCGTTGAAAGAAAATTAATTTACAAAGAGGTGGATATCTATAGTCTTTTATGGTAATATAAAAATATGAGATGCCACTAAAAACTTATAAGTCTAGTAAAGCCTCAGAACAGTATGTCTTTTATATAAGCATCAGTAACCCCTTTATATTGGGTTATGTGGCTTAATCTAAACATGTTTGGAAAAGTATTTAGACATTTTGAACTAATGAAAAATCTCATGAGCATTTAAAGGCTTTAGAGAAGTAAAAAGATTTAAACTTGAGATAAATTGTTAAGTTATGGTGGAAGACTAATTAAGAAAACTCAATTATGTGTTAAGGATAAAACATTATTTTTGGGGAAGCAGAATATAAGACTAAGGTAATTATTACTTTGATAAGAATAGGAAAGACCACTACTTAAAACAAAGTGTGAGGAAAGTAATAAAGTCACAGACTCAAGCTAAATTTAATATGGCCTAAAGATATACATATCAAAAAGCAGTAACAAACTTATGATGAGATTGTGAAAAGTAACTGATCATTTTTAGACAAATCTGTCTGCAATCTTTAAATCATAATAAATTTATTTTGACATCCTTCTAAATTAGCAACGGCCACTTTTTAGCCTAAAATTAATTAGACTAGTGTCCAATCAAGCATTTACCAAATCCTAGATATCATTTGCAATAGATTTACAACTTTATCAGAACTTTATGTAAAAAGAGATAATTATATGTGTCTAAGGGTCAAGCCCTACCTTACTAGCATTCAGAAATATTTTAGGCGTTTGGCGCAGCTTATAATGATAACTCTATGTGGAGGTATCAGAAGTCTCTTGTTCTTCCTCAAAAGTACTATACCATTGGGATCAATATTGTTATCAACAACTTTCTCAGGTGCTGCACTTGCTGTAGGAAAGCAATCAAATTAGAGTTTAACATATTTGTGTAGACACTTAAATTTAATTAAGTAATTTAGTGCTTTATTTTTAGAAAAAATTACTAAGGTTTGAATATTGCTTGTGAGTGCTGGAACCCTCAATAGCTCTGAGTTCAAACTTTGTCAGTACATGAAAAAAGCTTTAAATAAGAGCGCAAGCAGAGGTGGCTAAATAGCAATAACAAAAAGCCTACTAGTAATCAAGTTTATCTTTTTTAAAATATAAACTAACTAAGAAGAAAGATAAATTTTAACATAGTGTCCTAGGTCTATTAAGCTAAACTTATTTAGTAAAGAGAGTAATTTTTAATCTTGGACAGCAAGAGGGTTTACCAGCCAGATGGATAAGAGGTTTAGCGGTGAGTTACAAAACATGCTCTTCTTTTCTAATCTAGATTAGTGTTGCTAAAGCAGGATGTAGTTGTGTGTGTAAGAAAAAGTTATTTAAGGCAGTGCAAGAGATTATCATTAAAACAGAGATAACAGTGCAATTCTGGGTTTCAGTATTATTCTTCGAATAAACACTTTTGGGTTTCAGTGAAACCACATTATATATATTTTTAGAAAAACAACTATAAATTGAAGAATACTTATTGCCACTATAGCAATATTGGAGTTATTAACCTGGAAGTATTGCAGGCTCTGAGATCTTCAAAAGTGCTCGATATTTGTGATAGAATTAAGATAGACATTTAAGTCACATATAAAAAGTAGCTATTTTATATAAAAATTATAGAATATCAAAACTTAATTTATATACTAGCCTGCAATTATATAGATATGCAAATAGATTTAACAGTGCAAATAATTAACCTGATGTAAAATTAATATTTATTATTGTAAAAAACTCTTAATTATAAGTTATGTTTCCAGAATTTCAGAATCTTTACTAGTTTGAAATATATAAAAACCAGAAGACCAGAAAAATTTTACTGTAATATACTTGTATGCTTTGCATTAAAAATAGACTAAACTATACAATAGCTATATTTGAATAAACATAATATTATAGAAAGATAAATTTCAAAATCAACTGATTGAGATTTATACTTTATCTCTAAAGATTTTATAAGATGACCTACTGTTTCTAGTGACAGCTCTAACCCATGTTACATAATTCTATGATAACTGTGAGGAAAGTGTTTATATATCTCCTATTCTCAAAGAGTTGTTGCAGGATCAAATTCTATAACGCCATAAAATTTGACTATTGGAAAAATTATAAGCCACTGCAGGCAGTGTTTAGACCTTTGAGGCCCAAGAACATAAATATGAAGGTTGCAAAGATTTCTTGGTGACCTAGAAGATGATAACTTTTCTAAACTCTTAGGAGGAATTTCTAACAAATTTTGGCCATGTACCAAACCTTTAGGAGCTTTAATTGATGAGGGTCCAACCTCATATTGGAGAAACTGACTCAATGTGCTTTTTTAACAAATAAAAGAACCTAGATAGTTGGATACCTCCTGAGGTTGTACGCAGCTAGACTGGAAAAAGTGCGCATCAGATATTATTTTAATCTACTTTTATTGATAAAAGAGATGGCCACAGAGAAGTTGATCTAAAAGAAATAACTAAGAAGAAATTTGTGAGGAAGGGACAAGGTCATCTTGCCATGCCTGTCCCAAATTAAAAAATGAATAAGACTACCACTGATAGTAACATAACTTGTTAATGCTTGAACTTGGGTTTGAGATTGTCAGATATCATGGTATTGTATATAATGGGAAGAACATCGACTATTCATCTCTTTCAGCTTTATTGACGCCTAGACCAAAGAAGGTGGTTTAAGGGATTGCCTCAATAAGTTACCTGGAGATATCAACGGCTAGCACAGCTCAAGTTGAGACTAAGAAAACTCTGAAGGATAAAATTGAGGGTAAGATACTTTAAGATAAATTCTTACTTAATCAAAATGATGGATTATCAGTAGGTCAGGCGGCCACTACTAGAAGTGGAACTTAGGGTAGCAAATTAAAACAAACCCAAAAAAGGGTAAGAATCAAGAAGCTGCTGAATCATCAATCTAAGTGACCCCCAGTTTCATCTGACTTGGATATAACTTAACATTTTTTTCCCTATACAAAGTATGATACAAAAGAATTATACCATCCAGAATGTATCGCCAGACAAAGAGTCTTCCTTCTGGATGTTGCTCCTTAATATTATCAAGACTTTTATTTTTAAGTTTTGTTATTAATTACAGCATATGAAGACCCCAATTTATACTATAATAAGTTGAGTCGTTATATCTATATCTAATTTTAATATCAGGATTCATAATCCATTATGCTGTACTTACCATAGGACGGATACTTTAGCTGATTGGACATAAGCGCTGATTTGGCACCCTTTTAAATAAAAACTATATTTTTCAAGAAACTTAGTCAGCCTTAATTATTTACTATTGAGCTTTTTGGTCATAGCACCATTGAGCTTAGAAATGAAAGCCCTACAGGCTGGTGCTCACTACAGGGGGCTCAGCCAATGCTTAAAATACCTGCAACTAATTATCACACCGTGTAAGAAAATCCAAGTGATAGTGCCACCCACTGGGTGCATAAAGGAAATGGTGAAGAAGATAAAAAAATGGGAAGTCCACCCATTGTCATAATTAAAGAAGTTCAATAAATCCAATGAGGATCCCCAAATCTTATCATTTTACATGGATCTTTAGTGAAGCAGGTAAAATATTACTTCATGTAACCATTAACCCAAGAGAAAGATGCAACTGCAAAAGAGGATCTGCCGAGGATAAAACTCTCATGAACCTGTATGAATACTGTTCTTTCCCAGAGAATTATAAAACAAGTGCGAATCTATCTCACTATATCTTTTGATTCATACACCCTGCGCTCTATCACATCCTGCTTTTGTTAAAAGTCCAAATGTGGAACTTCACCATCATATCAATATCCAAGGGTCCCTAAAGATGGCTTGTGAGCAGGTATATAATTTAGCATCACAAATTATAGAAGACATCCTCTGTTTGATCAAAGCAAACTGTTCCTAAATTTTATCAGCTCCATAATTAAATGGATACAATTGATTCCAGTTTATCAATTATGTAGATGAAGTTGTAAAGCTTTCTTTGAAATGACATCGCAGAGTCAGAAGAAATTACTAAGCAATTACTTGATGCCTTTGCTGAAGAGCTCCATTGACAGGATAGTGAAGCTTGTGGCAAAAGGTAACTCAAGCTTCTACTAGCCGTCATCATGGAAGCAAATCTCTATCCTTAGGGCATGGCTAAAAAAGCCCTACACTGAATTGATGAACCAAAGGCCAATCAAACCACTAAGACTTCATCAGTGTCACAAAAAATCACTTCTCAAGTAGCTCATGTTGAAGTAAAGCTAGCCACCTGCGTGACTCATGAAACTACGCTTTCCATTATCAACTAACTCAAAGAACTGGAGAGTGGCTTGAGAGGCAAATGCCCCAGTCAGGAGGACATTAACCAAGTCTATCACCGCCTTTATGAAGCTGAAAACGTTGGAATACTCTCACAGATTTAGAAGCCAAGAACAACAAGCCTCATTAGAGCACCAAATGCAAGGTGATGAATGAGGTCTTGATTCGGCGCATTGGAGTAGTGGAAGATGAGAGCAAGCTTTAGTTAACTTACCGCTTATCCACTAACCAATAAATTCATGATCTGGACATCTACGTTAAGAACTTATAGAATAAAATCAATCTTGAAAGAAGAATCAGTCTGCTGGATATTATGCCAAGACTTACCCTGGAGAGTTTGGAGCAACATCTCAATCCTCTAAAAGACTAAACATGTTTACTGGTATATCAAGTTGAACAGAGCAAGGTAATAACTGAGATTAAAATTAGAAGATCCTGTAGTACACGTCATTACAGGATTGGAGGCTACTACCTTTAAGTCCATGTTCAAGAACAAGTTTCATATAGCAAAGGGAGTATCACATCTTTCCTCTATATCTTTAAATCTGTGATTGAAGGTGCAACTAATAATTAAAAGTTTGTCTATTTTGAAAACTAAATCGAATATTACTTTGAAGCATACAAATTAAGAAAGATAGGAAATTATCTGTTTATTAAACTGTGTGACTGTTCCTTTAAGGTTGTCTATTTTATCTTGGTTAAACTGTATGTCTCAAGAGGTTATGGTGCCTCATATGGATGACTTGCATACCTGGAGAGAAGTGAAGGAAGCGCTTATCAAGAAATTTAATCAAACCAGAGCTTTAGTGCCATATAAAACAGGCCTTCATGAGAATTGCGGTGCAAAAAATCAAACCATTATTTGAATTCGCTGAGCACTTTTATATAAATTCCCAAATGCTGTTGACCTCAAAGTTGCTTACTTCGAACAGTACTGTAGCTGCTATCGTTGCTAGTTTACATAGTAACCCCAATTTAGCCATGCACATCACATCCAACAAATGAAGCTTCTACTCTGTATTAGACATTAAAAAGCTTTGCTCAATATAGTCAACATACACATTGTTAAAATCGGCGCTTAGGCATCATATTTTTAAGGCCCATGTATTAACTCAAAAAAATAAAGTGCTGTATGAAGATATTCGCCTTAGTAAACTTGTAACATAACAAGTTTGGCAAGCGAGTTTATATTACAAAAAATAAAAGCACAATGCAGTATATAGTACTCTCAAATGCTCAACTCCTTTTTCAGATAATCTATCCAGCTAGGTTCTTTTTAGCAACGTAGGAAAAAATAACTTTCCTCTTAGTTTAAAAAACTTAGAGAAGGACGACCATGAGACAGACACTTTTGATATGTAAAAATAACAAAGAACTTATATACGCGAGATTCACCCCAGAGAAGCTGAAGCTGTCTCTTGTTGCCAGTGGGAATGCCGATTAAAGGAAGAGGGGTATAATGAGTAGAGGCTCGCTCCACTATTGAGCACGTATGAAGGAAAGGGTTTGAGGTGATGAACCATACCAGGAACCAGGATGAGACCAACTGTTGTTGACAGGATAGTAAATATCCAAACAAACATGCTTGAAAGTGGCCCATAAGGTGTGACTTGAATCGTCGCACAGCCCTGAAGGGTGGAAGTTTAGCCCAAAATGGAATCAAGGACTACAGTGTGGATAGTCCACATAGCAATTTCCACCACTAAGGCTCAGAGGGAAGGGCGTATGGAGAATTCAAGGACAAGGCAAAGATGTTCTTAGATAGGCTGAAGGTCTGTGTTTGCTCCTGGCAAAAGAGACGCTGAACTTCACGCCAGATCGCTTGTGAAGGTGGGCACCCTTCCAGGAGGTGGACTAAAGTTCCATATTGTCACACACAGCACATGAAGAATGTGATGCGTTGAATTGCTCTGCAGTATGGTATATCCGTTTCAAGCAGCGCCACACATATGAATGAACTTGTGGCTTTAAAAGAGGTGGTGGGTGTATTTCCATATGTCTTTCTGTGTTTCTAGGGAGTCTGGGATGTCCAACATGTCCAGATAATCTACTCTGGCCATGGTAGGGGGCCTCCTGGGTATCATATTGTTCAGAACGGCTTGTCCCTGTAAATCCTGTTTGAATTGTAGAATAGAATGACCCCTCTGCGAGGTATACCCATTGATACTGATCCTCTATTCTGCGCTCTTCATATTAAGATAAATCCTTTTAAAATGAATGGTGATTCTATGCGGGCCTTCAGCAGATGGGTGGCTTGCCATATGTGTAAGAAGAGAGTTAGTATAAGTGGGGTTACAGTGGCCAAGGACGTGGGCGAAGTTGGATTGTGATGCGCGCGACCAGTGTTGAGTTGGGAGTGAGGGGTTGGTTACTGAAGTAATCCATGTACCCAGAATCATGGATGTCTGGTCCATGTAGTTAAGTAGGCCCGTTCCCCCATTTTGGCATAAACCATAGAGGACTTCCAATCGTGCAGGTGGAGATCAACCTAGCCAAAGCCACCCTTATGAGGAGGTCATATAACAAAGCAAAAAAAGATGGGGAGAAAGAGATGGCATGAGCTGCAAACCATACTTTTGACTAAAGCGTAGTGTTAGAAAGCACTACTATTCCTGTAAAGCTGGTTGTTGATCCCTTAATGAAGCGATACATTTTGTTAAATTATCTAGTATGAGATGTTCCATTATTGAATTGGCGTATCCACCCACCTCCATCCATACTCCCAGGTGGCGCACTGGGCCCTCAGTGGGTCTGGACACAAAAGGTAGCATGAGAAGAGTGTTATGGGGTGGTCACCTGGATAATCAGATAATAAACTGAACTGCTGGGTCCCTCTTATTGTGGGGCGCTGAGGACTAGTGTGTTCAGTATCTACCAAGGAGGATGATTCTAGTTTTAGATGCGTTGAGGGTTTCATTGCTAGCCCTGGAGTATCCCCGGATTTTGGACTCCAGTGTGCGTGCATAATAGTTGCTGGACACCCCAATTACACAATCATCCACAAATGCAAGCATCTTAACTGGTGCTTGGCCTTGCACTTGTACACCATTAATATGTGCATTTATAATGCGGAGAAGTGGGTCAAGGCTGAAGTTGTATAATAGTATGCTCAGAGGGTCCCCTTTGAAAAGGCTTTCTGAGGGAGCACCACATCAGTGAGGAAATCTAGTCCTTGTACTGCCATTGTAGCTGATTCAGTGAGCATCATTGCCCAACTGATGAACCATGGGAGAGTGGAATTGGTGATGGCAGGCCCTAAGGTATTCCCAGTTGACCCTGTCATACGCTTTTTATTGGTCTAAAAACACAAGCGCCCCAGGAGTTGTGGATTGTCATACATTAGCCACAGTGTGTATATTGTCTCAAATTGACCTTTTGTGAATGAAACCAAAACGGCTCTGGGGATATTACCTCAGAGGCAATGTCCCCTAAGCGGATAGCCATTATTTTGGTTAATATTTTAGTATCAGTGTTAGTGAGGGAAATAGGGTGCCAGTTTGCCAAGTCTAGCTTATTCCCCTTTTTCAACAATGTTACCATTTAAGCCTCTTGTCCCCTTGGAGGAGATGTGTCTCTAAAAGACATTTGTTTATTAAGGCTATCATTAGGGGGGTAAATAATTGAAATATTTTTGTAAAACTCTTAAAGAATCCCATCTGGACCTGGGATCTTCCTGTGTGTTGCACCACGAACAGCATGCCAGAGTTTTTCTTTAGTTATTAAATTCATAAGCTCTGGATATCAGGAAATGGTGTGAATGTGTGCGCCAGCAAAATATTCATCTGTTTCATTTTGATCGACTGGGTCAGCCCTGTATAACTCAGAATAATATTTTCAACTTTGGTTGATACATCAGCCAGCGTTTCTGCGATGGATTTGTCTAAAAGCTTTACCTGTGTGCAGTCAAAGTTTTACCGCGAGGTAGAAAATTAAAGAAAAAATATCTGGAGCATAATTTTCCCATGGTAATATTATCTGCTTTGAACTGTACATAAAAAAGATGTTTGTGTTTTCTGATAAGCACGTTAAGACGAGCTGATACTTCAGCCCATTTTTGACCCCAAGTAGGGCTTTACTATGTCCTAGGGAAATTACTCTCCAAATGACCACCTCTGCCAAGACGCATTTGATGACTGCCAAAGCAGCCCAAGAGCGCCATGACAAAATGTGGCATGCTTGGGAAATTTCAGCTTTTTTAATTTTGACCATGTTGATAGGGGATCCACACAGAAAGGAGTTGCAAACTCATGTGTCAAAGTGGCAGTGTCCATCC
The DNA here is from genome assembly GCA_022478985.1 of Massospora cicadina. Lineage (NCBI taxonomy): Eukaryota > Fungi > Entomophthoromycota > Entomophthoromycetes > Entomophthorales > Entomophthoraceae > Massospora > Massospora cicadina. Next base: position 53,705 of record JAKSZP010017485.1, read on the forward strand.
AACTTGATAATGTGGGTAACGTGAGAATGCCAGGTCAAAGCTTACTCCATCTAGGTGGCTGTGGCACCAGACTTGGCAAAGTAAATGACACTGAGACCACCCTATGGTCTGAGAAATCTATCTTTGCTGTACTAAAGTGTTATATCTGGGAGTAAAAATCCAGTGCAGCCAGAATGAAATCTATACGGGACATAGACACCAACTGTCTATTGTTTAAATGGGGACGTGACATGTTGAGTATAATGGTGCTTGCATGAAGATGGTATCAAAGAAGCCCAAGGTGGCTTTCATCCCCAAAAATTTGATGTCCCTGCGGTGGAGTAGACGCAGGTGGCCATCAGTCAGTGGTTGGATTGTCCCAACAGTTTAGGTCGCCGATCACAAAGGATTTGGATGGTAGGGGGAGGGAGGCCACACCTGAGATGAATTCCTGTCAAATTTGTGCACAGGTTGAGGCATAGATGTTAATTATTGTGTGCACTCTAGCGTCCCATGAAAAAGTTTATGACGAGCACAAGTCCATCAATCTGTATTGTTTCTTAAAAAAATTTAAAATTGTAGTTCGCCTGTATCAGCACCCCATAGTGCGGTGACCAAAAGGATTGGTAGGGGAAGAGCATGGTTGCCCATATGTCCTTAGCACCTTGCGGACAATGGGTTTTTTGGATTGCTGTATGTCAACAGGTAAATTATTTTTTAGGAAGCTCAGTTTTTAGCCCAGGATGGAGAGGCCTTGAGTCCGTCAATGTTCAGCGTCCCTATTGTAAAAAATACCCCCATCACTTCTTAGGAGTGAGTTGAGGGCCCCAGGCCCTGCCGCTCCTTTCTGTCAAGCAATATCAGCCTTTTTTACTTTTTTGTTGGCATGGTTTGAGGAATGCTTATCTTTAGGTGTATATGTATTATCTTTGAGGGTCTCTTCAGTCAAGGATTACTTGATTTGCTGATTTTTTTCTTTTTGCGGTTTATGAGGTACTGGGATTTGCAGTGAACCGTCAAGTATGTCCAACTATTCTTACCCAAAAACTCTGCTAAATCCAGGTTGGAAAATCTGCTTAAGTTTGTTGTGCATAAATCCAGCGGGTGCTTATCATGCACATATTGCAGATTTGAGGGCTGGGTTCCCCATCTGATTGGATGGTATTTTGGAATTCCACCAAAGCGGAAAACTCATCCTGGTCATCTTTAATCTGGGCAGGAGGGATGGCGGAGGCCGCTGTGGCCACTGCCTTAGCTTGTGCTTGGCTTTGCTGTTTTGTTTTTTTGTTCTTGTGAGTACACAGGATTTACATGGATATAGCACCTCTGTTCGCCCCAAGGGAATGCCACACTAGAATCTAATGTGGGTTCACAACTTGTCCCTCTCCAATTGCTTCTGAGAAAGCCTCATTTAGTATAATTCCCTCTCTGGTGGGACAAGTGTGTAACTTGTGGCCAAACGCCTGACAATGAGTGCATACGGGAGGTGAACTGTCAACTGTTACATGGAATGGTTGAGTCTGTTACTTGTTGATGGTGAGCGTCGAGGTGTGTGAGATCTGAGTTAGGTCCTCAGCTACCCCTGAGAATGGGGTAATCACCACAATCGCCATACCTGTGCTGAGTTCAGGTATCAATAAAAAATTTGCATTTTGAAGGATTTGATTTCCCCATATGTTAAAACCTTGGGCTTGGTTAGCTGCTCGCTTCTGGCCCTAGATTTCAATTGCACAGATTCATGGATACTTGCGTTGATTAATAATATGAACTGGAAATAATAGTATAAATACTATTGTTTTTTGGTTGATTGCCCAAAAGCCACGTTGAGTAAATTGTCCAACGCTAGACAGGTGCTTCTTCCTCTTGAAGATATTTTGATACTGGTAGGGGACTCTTTCCCTATTCCCTTTTCGCAGAGCCAAGTGGAGACTTGATAAAACAAACCTAAGGATATCTGATCCTTGCACTCTTAACTTAAGAGTAATATTAAAACAACCGAGTGTTAAAATAACTTAGCTAATATCAAGTTTGAATCTAATTTTATTAGGTAATAATTTGGTGTTTTTATAGTTAGAATTGGCACACAACTTTTCAGCTGTCCACTGGGAATTATTTGTGTTCCTATACTGGTTTGACACTCAGTGTTAAGCATCAGGTCTTGTCAGGTACCGTTGCCTTAGGTTTCTTAGGCAGCGTAATCCTTAGGTGTTTGGTGGACCAAACAATTGGTATTAGGTACTTGAAACCAATTGTTTTGGCCAATTATGATTCTACTCTTCCTCCGGCGTTCAAATTTTTTGGTAGTTTCTTATGACTCCAATCCATTCTGCTCTGAATAATTCCCCTATAATTTGACTATTGGGTGTTATTCCAATATTAAATTATTGCTTGATTTTGTTGGGGATGATGCCTGCCAAAATTCTCATCTATCAGCGGCCTCAAATATCATCAGAGATGATGCTCAACAATAATTTCATAATTTGGCAGCCACAAGTATCATTGGGGATGATGCCCAACAATAATCCCACCAATTGGCTGCTGTTACCAATCATATATGATTATAGTTTAATCATCAAATCTTATAGCTGGATAAGAGGTTAAATTATGTGGTCATCTGAAATTCTGACACCATAGCTTTAAATTCCTGCTTTTTGAGATGACTATCAAGGACTTCATGCTTAATGGTCATGGGGAGAAAAACAAAAGTTACAAAAACTTGAATTGATTTTGTTTATCTCATGCACTTGGTTTCAACCACCCATTGCCCCTCTGGGAAATTAATCACCACATGCACCTGTGCAGCTGTGTCTGCTGCTTTCACTGTTTCAAACCTGAGATTCAACCAACTGTAATAATCAAGTGTTGTGCTTCATACACAACTTCTGGGAAGTGGGTGCATACGTCCCTGAAAAACTTTCAGAGAGCTTGTAAAAATTTATTGTCTTGGGTTATTATTGGCAAACAACCCCAATAAACTTATTACTGCACAGGTTTGGTTCTTGTGCACTTCATCCACATTGTATAATATATGATATTATCAGTTGATAATAGTATGACAACTATTATCCATAGTTGAGTGGAATTCTTATATCTTGGCCCAACGCTTGGCCAGTATTCCCACTTGAAATACCTGAGATGTCTTGATATAGGGATTCGTTCCCTCGTTCTGTCCAACCCAATATTCTCTGAGATTCCCTGGTGACAGTTGTTCCAGTCCAACACACAGTCAGCAGCAGTCCTTGATTTTTTCTCTTTTCTAGATCCCCGACCAGATATTTACTTTTTTACCAAAGGAGTCTCCCAATTATCGCACACAGCAATAATATCCTTGAGAAGAATAGAACAATTGAAAGCTGATAATAGTTTACTCTTAAACTATATACTGGATGAGAACTATAGAACTATATAATGTTTTACTGTTTTTACTATAGAACTTTTTTTTAATTTTGAGTAAAATACTAGGGAATTTATAGTGAGTATTTGATCATCTTACCCTTGGTTGACACCTCTTTGATGAAATGACAGCCGTTGCAATTGAATAACCCATCCTCATCTCAGCAGTGATGATCTTCCCCATCCTGGCTAGGATTCCATCATGGGCATCCTCAAGACCTAAACGGAAAGAGTCAGAAAACATGTCCCTAACGTTTTCCTCTTTGATCCAAGCAAACCAACCATATTTGGCTAGAAACCTGCCTAGGTAATGGGACTTATTTCTTAAGGCAGGTCATGCACCAACTGATCAATTTGCTAGTTGCAGGCGGCATCACCTCCTGCAACTTGCTACTCATTCCCCAATAAGTCAGTGATGAAAACCGACTCAAACTAATTGATACACCTGATAGTTAATCACTATCAGATGCCCCTACTTTGTTGGCAATGAAAAGATCTTAAGTATTTGTCCAGATTGATCCCCAATGGATACACCCAGGCGAATATCCCAAAACTTCCCCAAACATAGTTATTTTGAAATTATGGTCCACCAATTTCCAATTCACCCTGCACTAGGAATTATCCCTTAGCTATTCCTGGTAATCTAGCAGGCTTTTATAGCAAAAAATGGAACATGAGCTGTTGAATTAATGTCCAGGCAACTTGGAATCTAAATTTACTTCAAACAGTGGCTGTGAGTGAGGAGTTTTGACGCACTGGTTACATTTGGTTTGCCATTCCAAGATTTCTAGTGAAATATCTACCACGGTTTTCTTTGTTTTTATCCAGGCCACTATTGTCTACAGGGTGTTTTTTTAAACTTTAGGCGGTATGAACACCAAACCCGTGCCTTTTTAATGTATTCTTCCATGTTTATTTTAAACAACATATATCTACTAGATTGCCTCAGACTTAAGCAATAGCAAATAAAAGATAATAGACTCTGCCAGAGCCTCTCAGATATGAGGATGAACCAATGAGAATATGGTGATAAAGAAAAGCCTAAGCAAAAGGATCAATATTGAACTAAGTCATTAATATATAAGTGAGATGCAAATATTGGAGGAGGAGAATTGTTGGAAGAAGAGTGCCTAACAGAAAGAATCTGATATCAATACTAAAATGAAGTGGTGTGGTCAAAGCTAATTGCTTCATATTAAATCCTTAAGTTTTTCTTGAGGACCAGCGATCTCCATATTGTCTGACCATTTCTCAGTACAATTGACCCTGTTCAAACCTTTTAGCATATCTCAACTATATTACCAAAATTATAACAGGTAGAAAAGGGGGAAATGGAGCACCAGCAGAACCTGTTAGGGTCTGCTACCTTATAAGCGCACAAACCAGACCAGGAAACTGAATAATTATATTCACCAGTGGGAATGATTTCACAATTTGATTACATCAGAATGGCATCCATAAATTTCTATGACACTGAGTTGATCCTGACCTTACCAGCTGACTCACGCTCAAATTTCGCCACAACTTTCCCCTCCCAATATAATTTTGCATGGCATATTGGCATCACTTTGTCCAGCAGGTGACTGGATGCACCTAAGGCTAGGCCACATAAAGATGGTCTCACTGAGTCAGTAAGGGGTTTCTTATGCCCATATCTATCAGGGACATTCTCATGATTACCGGTGACAAATAACCACGGCATATGGGAAATCCCATGTCTGAAACCAATTCACTCAATTTACTCCTAGAAAACCCAATCTAACTATAAAGCTGAACTCAAACTACCAGGGACAACCTTTTGAAGGGGAGCATCACTGCCAAACCCCTGCTTGCAGGGCCCCTGGCTGCTGCTCCTTCTCCAAATACCCTGGATTTTTCTGCACCAGCTCATGGGTGGTTGGCATAGGGGAAAATGATGTGACCTTCAAAGATACACTGTCATCTAACTCTCATCTAACACAAAGGCTAAATCACTCAGGGTGACAAAGGGGATGGCCACCAGCTTTTCCCTTATTGGTCTGAAATAGGATTATCTACCAATTCAGCTGCAGGGGTTGCACTCCCAGCCTAACATTACTCTTCCCTTTTCAGGTCATTAGAGCACCCTGTTGGGATTTTGACCACCTTCCATGCTGTCTAGATTACCATATTTGCTAGGGGATAATCCCAATGGTGAGTAAATTGAATATTAGTTGACCCCAATTTTAGGCTAGTAATATTTGAGGGATTTTAGGCAATTCGCCAGGACCGGATTAATTGGGGATTTATCTGGGTGAATGCTTAAGATCTCATAAGGCAGGGCTGCCAGCAAAATAAAGGCATATAATAGTTGATCAATGATTAACTATCAGGTGTATCAATTGGGATTAGTCAGATTTCATCACTGACTTTTGGGAATTTATGAGCAAGTTGCAAGGTGAGTGATGCCACCTGCAACTAGTAAATCAATCAGTTGATTTGAGACCTGCCATAATGGGTAACAAGTCCCATTACCTAAGCAGGTCACTTACCAAATATGGTTGGTTCAATGGTATAAAGGGGAAAACGTTAGGGACACATTTTCTAACTTTTTCCATTTTAGGGCTTGAGGATGTCCAATGACAGAATTCTAGCCAGGATGGGGAAGACCATCACTGATGAGACGATGATGGGTAATTCAATGGCAATGGATGCCATTTCATTGATGAGGTGGCAACTGAGGGTTGGATATCAAATTCCCACTATAAATTCCCCTAAGAATTCACTTAGTATATATACTAAAATACTAGAATATGAATACATTGAAATACTTTACATTTTACCAGCAATTAGTATCATACCAGAATCCATTTTGTGCTCTATTCTTTTTTTAGGAAATTGTTGCTGCGTGCTTTAATTGTGATACTCTTTAGGATAAAGAGTAAAGATCTGAGCTTTTGGGTTAAGACCATCTAGTACTAAAAAAAGTAAAGATCTGAGCTTGAATCCAGTGAAGAGAAGCTGAACTGAATCAGAGATTGCTGCCAACTGTGTGTCATCAGAGAGAAGCCATAAACGAGGATCTGAGCATATCAAGTTAGGTGGTATAAGGTAACGAATCCCTATTGAGGACATCCTAGGTATTTTGAGGGGAAATACTGGTCAAGCAATGGACCTGATACTAGTACTTTATTCAACTATTGATAATAGTCTCCATATTATTATCAGATGAATACATATTGCCATCAGACAACGTGGAGAATTGCACAACAATGAACCTGTGCAGTTAATTAATTTAGGGGTTATCAGCTGAGAATAATCAAGAACTCTATAAAATTTAAAAGGTATGAAGCTAGGTAGTTAAGCAGAGAATTAGGGTGGTCAGGATTGCAAAGGTGAAGAGCACGGGCAAAGTTGGGCTGTGCTGTGCAAGGCCAATACTGGGTGGGGGGAGTAGGGCTAGTTACCTGTGAGATCCAGGAGCCAAGTATACTGAAGGGATGGTTCACATAGTTAATCAGTACCATACCTTTGCTATGGCGTGGGACAAACAGGACGTCCAGACGCACAGGGAGAGGGCGGTTTAGACATAGCCACCTGGATGAGAGCATAGAGGTTAGAAAAGAAGGAGGGTGAAAATCAATAGTGTGCAAAGCAAACCAAACCTAACTAATGGACAGAAGTAGAGAGTTGGCAACCACTACCCTGCCTACCAGGATAGTTTGCTGGCCTCTGAGAGAGGCAATGCGCTTAGTTACATTGTCTAAGATGTGGCTCTCCATTACAGAGATGGCATATCCTCCACCTTCATCTATATTCCCAAGTGGCGAACTGGCCCATAGTGGGCCTGAAAACAAATGGGAGCACAATATGGGCGATACAAAGGGACTGCCTCGGGAGGCAAACAAGAGCCATGAAGCAGGCATATGCTGCTGAGTAGCAGTGGCGGGTGACCAGTGATACTTGTTTTTCTCAAGGAGGATGATCTCAGTTTTATTGGCATTAATGGCTACATTACTAACCATTGATATGCCTGTGTGGTACTTTCCAGGACGCGTGCATCACAGTTACTAGAAACATTGACACACAATTGTCAGCAATTGAGAAATCAAGACTGGCGCCTGGTCATGCACATGAAAACCATTAAGATGTGCATTTTACATTGCGGATGAGTGAGTCAAGGCTAAAGTTGTATAAAAGAGGGCTCAAAGGGTCCTTTTAACGGAGACCCTTTGAGGGAAAAACAAATCAGTCAGTAAACCTGCGCCACGTACTGCCCTTGTAGCTGATGTAGTGAGCAACATTACCCAATCGATGAAGCGAGAATCAAGGTAAAACTTGTGGAGGAAAGCTCTAAAGAAAGCTCAGTTGTTATGATTATAGGCTTTCTGCTGATACAATAACACAAGCGCTCCAGTAGCATGATATTGGCAGACGTTGGCTACTAAATATATGTTGTCCAATATAGACTTCCTGGGAATAAAGCCAAACTATTAAGGTGATATAAATTCAGAGGCAACTTCCCAAGGCGGTTAGCTATAATTTGGAAAATTTTTGTTATTGTAACGGACCAGAAAAACCCCAGTTCCAACCGCCTATAATAAAGTTTCTTTGGTGCACCGACAAGCAACTAAAGCGGCCTAACCAAAGCAGGAAAGAGGTTTGGAGCACTGACAGAACCAAACATTTCACCTACTATTGGCTACGCACAACCTCATGCTTGGTCTGACCCAACCACATGAAAGCTCCTCAGAAATGAGCACCCCCAAAAAGACCACAGGCATGCGAAGGATGCAAACCCTGAAACAACCTTTATTTTTATTCAGGAACCATAAAAAGGGGCCCGCTGACCAGAGCTCAGCTGGGGAGCAACTAACAATGCTCCCCAGGAAGGGACATGCTAGGGTAAGAATTACAAACTGAGGTTTGGTTTGGGCAGGCGCATCTTATAAAGGCAGCGCATTGGGGACCTCACATGAGCTATCAATTAGGCTTGTGTGAGCCTAATTGATAGCTCATGTGAGGCACAATCCAATGTCTGAAGCGACCAGACACAAAAATTTTTATAAAATGATCCAATTCAGCTTTGGAAAATCTGAATCAGAGTTGGAATGTAACAAATGGGACAAACCTGTCCATTACAGTTATCAGTTTTAGTACTAGAGATAGGGCACCAGTTTGCCAAATCCATCTTATCTCTTTTATTAAAAAGTAACCATATATGCCTTTTTGTCACCAGGAAAAAGTATGTCTCCAAAAGACACTTATTCATTGAGGCTAACAGAAGGGTGAATATAATACAGAAATACTTTTTATAAGCTCATAAGGAATGCCATCTGGACTTGGGCATTTCCTGTGTGATGTACCATGAGCAGCAAACCAGAGTTCGTTGCATGTTAAAAAATCATTAGGTTTAATTGGCTGTTTAAGTTGCAGATATGTGCATCATTAAGGAATAAGCTGATTTAAGCAGTTACAACAGGGTCAGACCTGTAAACTCGGAGCAAAAATTCTGAATTTCTTTTGTACACCTCTTCCAGTGTCTCTGCAATGGAAATGTCTAAGCACCGAACCTGTTCACAGGCACATCTGATTCAGGCGCGAAAATTGGCAGAATGAATAAAAAGAGAATGCTTTGTACGCCATAATATGTTTGGATTAGTAACTAACACAAAGACAGTGTTTGTGTTCCATTACTGATGTGTTTAAACAGGCAGAAACCTCATCCAATTTATGACCCCAAGATGAGCTGTAACCTGTAGCAGGTGCATTACACTCCAGGTGATCCACTACCACTAGTGCACTTGATAATGGCTGAGGCAGTGCAGGAGCTATATGACGAGATGTGGAATGCGTGGGAGAGTGTGTGATTTAAAAGCAGACCATGTGGTGAGAGGATTGCAAAGAAAGGATTCACAAATTCCTGTGTTGATGTCACAGAATCAATCCAGCGTGAGAACTCAGGCAAGGCGAGATTGTGTGAAGTTTATTCTATAATGGCACCTTTGCCACTGGGCTCAATGGAGAAAAGGACACCAAAACCATATTATGGTCAGAGAAATCAATTTTAGTCGTGGTAAAGTGTGATCACCGGGATGAAAAGTTAATGGTGAAAGAATGAGATCTATGTGAGACATAGACATCAACTGGCCATTTGCACATGGAGTGAGATATGCTAGGCAAAAGTGGAGTGTGCTTGATAAGGGTTTCATAAAGGCCCAGAGTAGCCCTCATGAAACGAAGTTCCTTATGTCCCTTTGGGGGATAACCCTGGAGTGCCATCAGTCAGTAGCTGGATTAGTCTAGTAATTTGAGTAGCCTTTTACAAAGGTATTGGAAGTAAGTGGAAGAATGGTAACTTCCAAGAGGAACCTCCAACAAACCTGTGCACAAGACAGGGCATAAACGTAAGTGATAGTGTGTACCTCATCACGCCATGAGAAAGTAAAAGCCAGTATGTGACCGTTCAAAAAAGTTATTTGAGCTAAAATTTTTAAATTACTGTTCACTAATACTAACACCCTACATGTCACGAGTGTATCTGTAACGTTCCAGTTCCAGTAGAGTGGGGGTGAGGGCCCACCCCCTGCTACAGAACACACTGTTGAATAAAAGATAAACAAAGTACAACCCAGAAGGACGGTGCACAGAAAGCCCCAAGCGAGAAGGGCACACGCTTAACTAAATTGGACCTGATAGAGGTTGGCAAACAAATCTAAACACATGCACATATACTACTAAATGAATGGGGTCTTTGATAAACTGATGACCAATGAGTAAATTGGTCTTTCAGAAACATAATTATACACTGTGGGGAAAGTTGTCAGTTCGCAAGAGTGATTCTAAGCCTAAGTAAATCAATAGGCACACACTATCATCTCCAGGGTCATGTAGCTTAAAATTGTCCAAACTCAAGTTATTAATTGTAAAATGAAAATTTCTGACTTTGCAATATTATAAATGGAATGGGTTTCATATCCCTGTTCCTCAAGTAATTGTAAAAAATCATCCGAGTTAAGAATGTAGCTGGTGCGTTTTAACGCCAAGCTGTAATGCTGGGCCAAGAATCATGCACATTCCTGGGACCAACCTGGACATATCTTGCCTTTAACCAGCTTTGATCCAGGATAAGTTTCAAATCAGGAAGCCCTTTCAGCTTGACCTTTTTGGCCTCCTGATGTCCATCCTTATACTTACAGTCTGTCCCCTCATTTATGTCATGTAGCCATGACATTAACATCTCATTCTTTTGGGGCTCTACCCCACCTCTAGGGGCTTTCGCCAGATAAAAGTTCTTTTTGGCAGGGGCCAGCTTCATGGAGGCGATGGTCTGCTTCGACTTAGCCCCTGAAGCCTCAGGGAAATGCTCATGAAAAGCTTTGATTAGATCTTACACATGGGCACATTCACATGCTGGTACCAACTGTTTTCTGCTGCATCAAATCCCCTTCAGGATATTAGGTACTCAAGCCTTCTTATTACTATGTAGGAGGCTACAATATCATTCACTTCACACTTTGGCGCCCCATCAAAAAGCTTAGCTTCCAGAGTCTCTGGTGGGGAGCCCTCATCAATGGCAACTTTATTTAATGAAAGATGCCAAAGATCTGGAACGAAGGGGAGATCCAACTGGTATAGGGCGTGACCGGCCTTTCTTAGAATGCAGTTAAGCTCAATCCCCTTTGATCCCAGCTTTTTCATTATTTCTTGATAGGGTGTTTTAAGCATCAAGCATCACGAGTTCCCCTTCCTTGTATGCATATCTACTCATCTCTTTCCATCAGTGTTCTCCTTATAAGCTTTCATTACCGCCTCCAATTTTATGTTAACTCCCTTATGTACTTTATTGATAGTCTTAGCAAAGTCCACCGCTGCTTCTACTTTGAATCCACAGCTGGGCTCCATGTTGAAAGCAGGGTTAAACCCATGGTTGGCGAAAATGGAGAACAACTTGTAGATGCATGTTGAGTGTTGTTATAGCTAAACTGGGCCATGCAAAGGTTGTAGCCTCAATATGAATGGTCTGAAGCAGTATAACACAGCAGGAACTGTTCCATGTACTGGTTGACTCTTTCAGTCTGCCCATCTGATTGGGGGTGATACACAGTTGAAAGAAAGGGGAGAATCTGAATGGCCTTGCACAACTCTTTCCAAAAAACAGATGTAAACTGAGGCCCAATAACTGATTATCTCCTGAGGCAACCCAGAAAGGGTGAACAGATGAGACACAAAAATTTTAGCCAACTCCACTCCAGTTACTATAGTTCTAATGGGATAAAGTGAAAAAGCTTTGTATTTTGGCCCACCACCACCATGCTAGCATCTTAGCCTTCAGAAACAGTAAATTCCAAAATAAAATTCACCAATAAGGAAGTCCATGGCCATTCAGCCTTTTAGCCTGGAGACCAACATTTCATGATGGGCTGGCGATTTTTGCTTCATTTGGTTGCAGACCAGGCGCTCTTTACAATGCCTGGAAACTTGCTCGGCTAACCTTTCAATTATAAGTTTGGTGGATAAGCTCAAGATCCTTTTCCTTTCCAGGGTGTCCAACAGTGATCCTATCATGATTATTCCAGAATATTTCATGGTGAAGGAGTCTGGCGGGAACCCATAGGCGTCCCTTAAAGCACACTATCACAATTAATGTGGTATACCCTGGTATTTTCTTCTCGATTAAACTTGCTCTTAGTCCATAACAGAAGGACAATCAACACATGGTTCCCCATATGGTTCCTAAAAGTTGATCCTTTCCTTCACACATACTGCATCCAAGAATAAGCCAGCATAACCCCCTCCCTACCGTCCTAATCTTATTGATCCTGGAGACAACAAGAGGGGCTTTGAACCCTCTGGGGTGTCTTCAATTGTTGAATTTCATTAGTTTTCTCACTATATTGGAAATGCTTGTCCCCTGGTTGACCTTCCCCAAATAGATAAACTTGCTCTTAGTGAGGACCATAGTAAAAACTTAAACAGAGGCTGTGGAAGGACCACTTTTTGGAACAAACCATATTACTTCTCAATTTCCAGAGGAGTAAGCGCTGACCTATGGCTCATGGGGAATGTTGGGACACAATCTGTTTTAATTTTTTGGGTGATACCGTTAGGAAATGCTGAAAGGGTCACACAGGTCGAACCCACTGAACCATAGATGGACAATATGAGGATCATAAGTTCCCCAAACACACTTGAAAATGTAATAAAATATGGAGCAATTGCCCCAACAACATTTTTATTTATATTATTAAATACGTGACTCTTTGCTGTTCCGCTCTCTTCACTATAAACAACTCAACCTTTCAAATGCACCATCTCACTTATATTTCAACAACTTCAGATGATACAATTCTCTTAGCTTAGACTACTCTATTCCTCTGAATCTCATTGGTTTCAGGATGGTATTCTAACTTCTCTATCGCCTTAGTTTGAGGGGATCTTAACTTAATATTGTCAAATGTTTTTATCGCCTTATCACCTTATTTTTAGGCGATCCAATAATCTGTTATATCTCAATATTGCCTCATCTCAAGGCGCTCAAATACTCATAAATTTCATCCTAGTTGTTAAATTCTCACCATTCCGCTGTAGCTCTTCAGGGCTTATCATCCAGTCATATCAGAATCTTAACATTACCCCCCTGACTGTACAATAAGTCTCCTATTGCTTATACGCTTGGAGAAACTTCCCATGTACACAATTAATAATTTAACCACTTGCTGGGTCTTTGATAGTGTATGCATCGATGTCAGTTTTCTCAATTATTTGAAACATACTAACCCAGACGTTGGCCAGCTTGTGTTTTGGCCAAAAATCGTGCTGGTCATGGAACAAAACCATCTTACCTTTTTGAAACTGAGCCAACCTGCTCCACCATACCTGATCAGCAGCCTGATTCTTAATCTTTTTGGCCAATTTGAATGACTATCTTCAAATTATAACTTGATCAACGTGTCAGCTAAATTTGTCAAGTAGCGGCAAGGATCTATTCCACTTGTATTCTATGAACAAGTAAAAATGTTGGAAGAGCGGGGTGTCGTCCATATAATAGTTGAAAGGGGCTTTTACCCATGGTAGAATGATAGCTGATATTGTAAGCAAAGATGGCAGCAGTTAGGAGGGAACTCCAATCAGAGGGCCTATTGGTTACCAACTTCCTAAGGATGTTCATCAGGGTCCATTTACCCATTTGACCATTTTGTTGGACTTGAGGTGATATGGGGTTGTTAAAACACTGCGGATGCCCATTAACTCATACAAATTTGGAAGGATGTGTGAGGTGTAGTTGGTTCCATTATTGGTAAGAATAAACTGAGGGCAGCCATGTTGCTAGATAATACATCCATTATAAACTTGGCCACTGTGACCGCCCCCAAATCCCGTATTGCCCACGCTTCAAAACACCTGGTCAAGTAGTCAATAGACTCCAGAATGTACTTACACCGGTTAGCTCCTGTTGGCAGAGGGCTAATGACATCAAGGGAAACCATATGCCAAGCAAAATGTGGTCTCACTAACCAGCATGAGGTCTTGTGGTGGAATGGCTTTTCCACTTGGCACCAATGGCAACAGGTAATAGTTTCAAGCACGTCAAAGCTCATGCTTTCCCAATAGTACCAAGGGCGCAACAGTTCCATTGTCTTTTGTACACCACCATGTCCAACTGCCTTGTGGGTGCTCATAATGATCCCAGGCTATGCCGAGGGTCATGGAAAGTTACTGTAGAATCGCCAATCTGCTTGTACATTTCCCCATTTCATTGGGAGGATATGAATTGCATCTCGTTTAACGCTTTTATTACTAGGGGAAGTTTGTCATCATACTTTCTGCTGAGCATCTAATTTTACATCACATCACTGAGATCTTCCATCATGGTAATAGTTTGCAATCTTTATAAACAGTCGGCGTTTTGATGATTTGCTCCTGGGTGGAGGAGGATCTCAAAGTCATAAACCTGCAGCTTAAGAGCCCATCGAGCTAGACGCCCTTCAGGCTCCTTGAGGTTCTGCAACTAACGTACCAATTTTTTATTTATTAAAACTTTAAACTTTACCCCATAAAAGTCGACCCTAAATTACTTATATGCATAGATCACCGCTAAGCACTCCTGCTTGGTTACTATATAATTACGCTCATGGCAGTTCAGGTTCTGAATGCAGTATGCGACGGGATGCTCCTCTCATTTGCCATCTTTCTGCGAAAGGACCAGCCCAACAATGGAAAGGGATGCATCCATTTGAATGATAAACTTCTTATTGAAGTTCAAATAGCCTAGCACCGGTGCACTGATTAGTGCCATCCAAAGTGTGTCAAAGGTGTATTGATGGCATTTTTTCTATTTTAGCACGGCATACTTTTTTAACAACTTAAATATTGGCCCCACAATACAGCTAAATTTAGGGATGAAGCACCAGTAATAGCTGACCATTCCCAAAAAAATGTATGTTGCACTTACTATTAAATGTAGTCCTTTTTTGTATGGCCTCCACCTTAGCTGAATGTGGTTTCAGTCCTTTAGAGTCTACCACAAACCCCAGGTACTCCAAATGGTCCTTTAAGAAATTATATTTTTGAGTCTTTTTTGATGTTTGCCTCAGCGAGTCAGCAGAATACTGCTTCTAGATGATCAAGGTGCTCAGAAAAGGTTTGAGATAAAATATTAGTATTATCAAGGTATACAAGAATACATGGCAGCTTCAGGTCACTGAGGATAGTGTCCATGGCTCATTGTAACGTAGCTGGGGAATTACACAGCCCTTGTGACATATGGGTAAGTTGTAAAAGGCCTTTGGATGTGATTACAGCACATTTCTCCTGTTTTCTCGCAGGCAACTTAATTTGCAATATCTCAATATCAGGTCAATTGCTGAGAAGTAATGGGCTCACCCTAACTGATCTAAAGCATCATTGATCCATGGCAAGGGGTACAAGTCCTTATTTGTAATACTGTTGAGCTTCCAGAAGTCTATCACTACCCAGTTGGTACCATACTTTTTTTGACAATTAGAATGGGCAAAGCCCATGGACTTTTGGACAGTTCAAGCATCCCTTACTCCACAAACTTATTGATTTCTTCGTTGACAACTCTTCAGCTGCCCTTGATTGGTGGATTAGCCGAGATCTGATGAGGGGATGATCCCCAGTGCCCAATTGATGGACCATTTCCTAAGTACACCCTAAATTGTGGTTGTCAAGGGTGAAAATATCCTTATAATTCTGAAATAAAGCTATTGCTTGCTCTTTTTGCTCTTTTAAGAACCCTATTAAATTCTCCCATGATACCACTGTCATTATTCCAGGCTGCAACTCAGTAATTAGACCAAATATATTCAACAAACTGAACTCATGAACCTGAAGGACCTCCTTGATTGGGTCAAGTATAGATATGCCACTATTTGGTGTCAGCGGATTTTCATTCGTTATTATAAGATTCACTAACAAAACCTTGATCTTTATGGCCTGGGAGTATAATCTCTGGAGCCACATGAGGCTCAAGCCACATTTTATGATAGGGCCTAATGACCTCCCCATAAATCCAAGCTGGCACTTCCACCTCTAAATCAGTGTTCACTATGACTTGGTGTACAAAAGAAATAAATATTGGCTCAGCAGCTTGGAGAGGTAGCCATTTATACATGTATATATGCTGGTGAAGGGGCGAGTCTTGCTCTTTAGTCAATGATAGTGGACTGGAATTACTCCATCACTATATGAAAGATTGATATAGCTCATGTGCACCGGATCATTTGGCACTCCACTAGAGTAAAGTAAATTGGGATCCGCTGTCCTAAAATTTCGAAGGTTTTCTCCGTCATATCAACAACAGCTTTGAAATGTTGCAGGAAAGCAGTTCCAATTAGCAGGTCATAGTTACTTTTGGGTAGCACTATCACTTAATCTACAATGACAATAGACCCAAACCGCAAAGATAGAGCGCTATAAGCTCCCTCAGAAACCATGTTTTCTGCTCCAGCGGTCCCATACATCATTTTGATGGTCCACACCAGTTTTTAACGTCAACTTCTCCATCACTTAGTGGAAACTATGTTGACTGGAACGCCTGTATCTATTATAGTGCATACTCTAATTTTCTCTACATAAATATCACAGTATGTATACTCAAAATAAGAAGAATATTGACAGTTTAATATGTGGAAATTTATGGGATCTCTTTTCCCTAGGGAACTCAAATTCCCTCACCGACTTTGGGGTATTCTTTAACAATGGCATTTACTGGAAGGGCGACTTTACTCCTTTCAGAGTTGGAGCATATGAAACAGAATCCAGTTTGTCTGAGGAAGCTTGGTCGAGAATTTGGCAGGCGTACAGCTTTAGTTGCTCCTGAGGTCCTTCATCCACTGCGGCCTTAGCTTACAATCATGTCAGTACATTTACTCCTCCAACTGGTTGCTGGTATAAAATCCCATCATTGTATTGAGGGTCTTCCACTGGATACACTACAATTTATTCAGGTGGGACGTTTGGGGCTGGGATAGCGGAGGTAGAGAGTCCTGTCTCTACTCCGCTCAATCTTTTCCCTGGTAGTATTGATCCTGCTTCACGTAATTAACATGGCAGTTAGGGCAGCTCCATGAAGGTGGCCAGGGCGACCACATTATAGCAAAAAACCACATAAGAGCCATGTCCTTGGTTCTCATAAGAGAAACCAGGCCAATAATTTTGTTGACGTTTGGCGTAAATAGGGACTTGTTAGTAGATGATTGCTGTTGCTTGGTGTAACTGGATCAGGGGTCAGTAGTTGGGCTGCTGATGACTTTCATAAATGGGGATGGGGCGAAAGTTGATTGGTTGGGAGAAATTTGGCTGAGGATGTGACACAGAGCTATAGTAAGGCTGGGGGTTGTTGGGCAGAATTTGGGCAGGACGAGAGTATTCCACCAAATAAGAAGGTCCATTGACAACGGCAGTATGTTTTCACTCAATAATGGGTGGAGGAAAGTTAGTGAATATATGGCGCAATAAGTGTATAATTTTGAGCAGAGAAACTTCAGCATCTAAAATTGGAGAAATTCCATTCTGAAGCTCATGGTATGGCTTCACTGCGGAGTTCATTGCAATTCACATTTCAGTTTAGCTAAATATCCTGCACCAATCAGCACATGAGCTTCCACTGTAAATTGGTCAGCGAACTCTGTGAGGTTCTCATGATGGTGGAACCCAATAGTTAAAAACTCCGCCTTTTGCTACAACATTTTTGAGGTGCCCCCAAACAGTTAAAACATGGTATCATTCACTTCTTGGTAGGTAACGAAGATTCTTGGAAGATAGCAGGTGACTTGATTGGCACTCCCAACATCCAAGGCATATATCAGCAGTTTATCTGAATGCTGATCCGAGGTACCTTCCACTTCAAACTCAAAACATTTGAAAAAGCTGTGGATATTCCCATTGTAATTAAACTGAGGCAACTTCTCAATATTGCCTTCCTCATCCCGCTCATAGACGTGACTTTTTGGGGCATATTAAGGAATGATTAAGACCCATAAGCAGTCTCTCAATCAGAATCTGGTCCAGCGGATGGTGGGATATCCACTGCTTTGGGGGTGGCGTGGGCCTCTGCAGTTGGCAGTACTGCCATAACTTGAGGGAATTGGCTTTCCAATTCATACTCATATCCAGAACTACCCTCTGGGTGTAGTAGCTCCGATCAGCATCATTTTCCTCGTCATATGGTCCCCCTTGTCATTATTCCTCTTCCCAATGAGAGGGATGGGAGGTACTGGTCAATTTACGCTTTGCACAATGCAGTCATTGGGTATTGTCATCTAAGAAATCAGCGAGTTGCTTGTTTTGTTGTCCCAGAATTTGCATCTGGATAAATGTGCTGTCAAGCTAGTGCATAACGGCGTTCCTCTCTTGAAGAAGTTCATCCTGTTTCTTGAGCACAGCGGCTAAAGTGAGCTTGAGTTCCTTGTATCTGGCTGGTGCAGTGCTTTGTCAAGATTCCCTGGCAAAGCAGGCCAGATGAAACATGGGCAGCAACTAAAGATTTTATTATTTTTAGTTGTTGACAATTGGCCCCAGTAGTGAGCACAACTGTTATATTTTTTGGGCGATACAATTTGGATATTCCAAAAGGGTCACACAGGTCAAACCCACTGATCCACGGATGGACAATATGAGGATTGTCAGTCCTCCAAACACACTTCAAAATGTAATAAAATATGGAGCAATTGCCCTAATGTCATGAGAGTATCTATAACTCTCCAAATCCCAGCATGGTGGTGCTCAGTTCACTGGACCAACGCAAGGTAACTAGTCATTATTGTTATAATAAAGAGAGCCCAATAGAGGGTGCTTGAGTTAAAGAGACTTAGGGCGAGGGTGTTGAGCACAGTAAGAGTAATAATAAATTAAGCAATCTTCAAACTTGGCGTAGCTCAGAGGGCAGTTTAAAATCAAGTTTGGTACAGGGGTAGAGTGCACCGGTGACCGGGTGGAGGGAACCTGAAAGGCCCATCATTGTACATGAGGCTATGATAAATTTAAACAAAATAAATCAGGTAACACAATGCAAGACCTCTAAAAGAGGTCCACGCACAGGTTCACCCAAGTCAACACAGGGAAAAAACCTAAAAGCGACTAAAGGGCTTACTAGTGAGATAATAAACGAGAAACGTTATTCTTGAGCAAACATTACTAAGATAATTGGGGGAATTATGGATCAGCAAAAGTGGTACCAATCCTTGGTGCGCCAATAGGCGCAAACTTCTGTCTGAAAGGGTAGCATGCTTTAAAGCCAACCTTATTTGAGTGAATGATTAAAGTTGGACCTGACCAATCTCATAATTTCATAAATAGATTGAGTTTCAAAACCCCTATTCACTGATTAACCAGATTGTGCCATCATTGTTAACCACTTAGCTCGCCCGTTTTAACACCTGAGCCAAAACAAGGAGTGGCCGTTTTGCACCTCACAGGTAACGACCTGGGAATACATGGCCTGTACCTAGCTTTGATCCAAGGTGTGCTTGAGATCAGAAAAGGCCTGAAGTTTAACCTTCTGAACCTCCTGCCGCCCAGTCTTGTCCTTGGTATGGTGCCTTCTCTTAAGTCATGTAAACATGACATTACCCTCTCCTCCTTTTTGGGATCCACCCCCTCCAGGGGCATTTGTCAAAAAAAAGTTTTTATGGGCAGTGGCCAACCTCATGGCAGCAACGTATTTCTCGGATTTTGATCCTGAAGCCTCATGAAAACGCTTGTGGAATGCTACAATTAACTCTTAGGCATGAGCGCAATCACGCACTGGGACCCAATTGTTCTCTGCTGCATCAAATCTCTTCCAGGATACAAGATACTCGAGCCTTCTTCTTACCTGACAAGTGGCAACAATCTCCTCCACT
The DNA here is from genome assembly GCA_022478985.1 of Massospora cicadina. Lineage (NCBI taxonomy): Eukaryota > Fungi > Entomophthoromycota > Entomophthoromycetes > Entomophthorales > Entomophthoraceae > Massospora > Massospora cicadina. Next base: position 73,402 of record JAKSZP010017485.1, read on the forward strand.
TCCCCATTTGGTGCCCATCCAAGTGATAAGCCTCAGGAGTTTATGGAGAGGGGCCATCAAACAACATGAGCTTGCTTACATTAAACTTAAAAAATTTGAAACAAGGGGGAGATCCAACTGGTATGAGTTGTGGTCCACCTTTTTGACAACATGGTATGGCCCACTCCTCTTTGTTCCTAGTTTTTTGCATGGTTGCTCTATTGGGATGTTTTTAGCATCCAGCATCACGAGATCTCCTTCTTTGTACGCTGGTCCATCTCGTCTCTTACCATCAGCGTTCTTCTTGTAAGCCTGAATGGCCGCATCTAAATTTGTTCTCACCTCTTGGTGTACCTTCTTGATTAATTTTACAAAGTTCGCCAACGCTTCCACCTTGGATCCACAGCTGGGCTCCACGTTGAAGGCGTGATTGAAGCCATAGTTGGCTCAGAAGGGGGAACAACTGATTGATGCATGTTGTGCGTTGTTATAGTTGAATTGGGCTATGAGGAGATGGGAAACCTAATCTTGATGATCTGCAGCGATGTAACACTGCAAGAACTGTTTGAAACACTGGTTCACTCGTTCAGTATGCCCATTTAAGTTAGGGTGATAGGCAGTTGAATGGCAGGGCGGATCTGAAGAGTCTTACAAAACTCTTCCCAAAAGACAGATTTAAACTAGGGTCCCCAATCACTAATTATTCCTTGAGAAACCCGTGATGAGCAAACACATGAGTGATGAAGAGCCTAGCCATATCCGTTGTGGTGACTGTGGTTCTGCAAGGGATAATGTGGGCGAACTTTATGAAACGATCCACCACCATGCTAGCATCATATCCGTAAGATACAGGATATTCTTCAATGAAATCAACTGATATGGAGGTCCAAGGCCCATCAGCCTTTTGAACTGGTACCAAAAACCCCGTTAAAGATTGTCAATTTGGTTTCATTTGATTGCAGATCAGGCACTCTTTGCAATACCTGACCACTTGTGCAGCTAACCCCTTCCAATTGTAAATGTGGCAATTTAGCTCTAGAGTCTTTGCCTTCCCAGGATGACCAACGGTCATTCCGTCATGATGGTCCTGGATGATTTCCAGTCAAAGTGGTCCAAAAGGAACCCATAGGTGCCACTGGAACCACACCATCTCATCCTTTACATGATAACATCTGGTGATGTACTCCTGATTCAATATTCTCTTTGCAAGGACCATAGTATTTTGGCTGACAAAGACTGATAAAGGACTACCTTTCTGAGCTTATCATATTCCTCCGCATTTTCATGAGGAGCTAGCGCAGTCTCATTGGCTAAGGGAGAGGAAAGTAGAGACACAATTTCACCCAGGGGAAACATTAAATGGGTATTATGCACTTCAACCTCCATAGTATGGGAGCTAGTGCAGGGTTGTGGCTCAAAGAATCTGCCAAACCATTCTCCTTGCCCTTTATAAACTCTTAAGAAAAACGCATATTAGGAAAGGCACATGTCAGTGGGTTTGCCGTGGGGTTAAGACATGAGGTGCGCGGTAGTACATTAAGGCATGGTGATCTGTACATATGTTGAAGGGTTGGGATGAGCCATGAAAATGATGACGCCAATAATTCAGCGCCTCAACCACTACTAATAGCTCTTTATCATACTCGGCGTAGTTTAACTCTGTTAGAGACATATTCCTAGAAAATATCCCAACAGATGCTCTATTCCATATTCACCTACTTTTAATAAGGCTGCTTCTATGGAGAAGTTGAAGGCATCTGAAACCACAATAAACTCTTTATTGGAGTTGAAATGGCGAAGAATGGATGTGGACAGCAAAGTACACTTTACTGCTTGGAAGGCATCCTCCAAAAAGAGGGACCACTGAAGTACTTTTTCCCCACTTGCCTTATACAAAGGTGGTGCAACTTCAGAAAGGTTTGGTGTGAACTTATTAAGAGAAAACATGTACCAAAAAGCTCCTCAATTCCTTAACTGAAATTGAAGTGAACCACTTATAAATTGCCTTCTCCTTGTCTGGAGTTATCATGTGCCCTTGGTCAAATACGACGTTGCCCAAGAAGGTGACCTGGGACTTAGTGAACTCACACTTACTAATTTTTAGCGTAAGGTTGGCAGACCTTAAACGCTTCACCACTTTCTAAAGGTGTACTTCATGGGACTCATTGTCAGGTGAAAATACCAAAATATCATCCATGTAAGCTACCGCTCATACCCCCACAGGTCCCCCCAAAGACACATTAATATGACGTTGAAAGATAGCAGGGGCATTTTTAAGCCCGAAGGGCATAACCCAAAATTGGAAGATTCCTTTTCTTGTATGGAATGCGGTCAACTACTCCTGGCCCTTCTTGATAAGGATCTGATAGAACGCGTTTAAACAATCCAGATTGGAGAAGACTCTCACCTTCTCCACATAGCGTGCAATCTGTGAGTCCAGGGGATGGAAAGTAAGTCTGGTACAGTGACTTTGTTGAGATTCCCATAATATATGCAGGGGCATAATGTACCATCAGTTTTCTCCACAAAGATAGGTGGGGAACATAAAGGGGAGGTTTTCTGAAAAATAGCACCTTTGGATAACTGCTCCTTAACCCACACATCTAAGGATGCTTTCTCCCATATTGTCAATGGATAAATTGGGGAAGATATACACACCTAATCAACGGTGAGTTTGAACTATTAATCAAACTCTGAATGAACTGGTAGTACATTGTCAGAAGCCGCATCAAATGAAGATTCCAACCCCTCCAAACAGGAAGGTAGGGGAATCTCCACAGAGGGCTTCAGCAACTGAGGTAAGACTAAGAGTGTAAATATTGGGCTAGTAGGCCAAATCGCCCTGAAAGTTGGCTTCAGCCAAAGGAACAATCAACTTGTAACTATTCTTTAAAGTTAAGGACAGGGTATTTATTTCAAGTTGGTTCTGATGTCAAACTTTCTCCACCACTCTACACCCAAAATGATGGGGTACAAATTTTTTGATAGCTTGTAAGTGGTCAGACAAATGATATATGCCAACTTGATAATCCACTAACCCCATGATCTTCAGCGTGGGAATACCTTGGGAAGCCCCACCTCTAACCATACCACCTGGCATGTAACTCAGCTCAAGGTGTCAGCTAGGTCTTGGTCAATAAAATTCTCAGAGACTCTGGTATCCACCAAAATAGTAGTGCTGATTTTCCCTAAAGGAAATGAAAGGATAGCAGTCAATAAAAAATAACCTTAATGGTCTTTAATTTATAGCAGATAACGCCAACACTTCACCACTAAACCCTTTTTTAGGGTCTAACATATTCCCAGGATACATTTTTGCATCAAAGAATGGAGAGGGATATTTGGCTACTCTTAATACTGAGGCCACAATTCACCATATCTTCAGCAACTACATAAACGTTTTTTATTGTAGTTGTAACATCTTCTCCACCTCCTAGTTTCTGCAGATCATGGTTGTGGTCAAGCGTGGGTTCTCTGGGGTGATCTGATACACTGAAATGGGGTCCATAGCTGAACCATATGGGAAGAGACATGGCTCAGTAGTGTATATGGAAACGTCAGTATAAAACGCATTTTGGGCTGCAAATGACCCTATTTTCATTTTGATGATTGGATATATGACAATATCGAAGGCCAACACCATAGGCCCTTAGTTGATGATCCTGCCTGCACCATCCAAATGCATCGCCAAAGAAAAAAATTCATGTTTTCAATTTTATTAAATTTGGAGGAAAGTTGGGGAATCATGACTATTGGATTGTAAAGCATCCATATCCACCAGGTATGGGCGAGAAGGGTGAATACTTTCTGGTTGGAGGTAGTGAGAATAACACCGGAATGCTCTAACCCTTGGCAATATGCAAAAACAGTGGTGGGCCCCACCGCAGCTATGGCCACCAGCTGGTGCACAGCATGTGCACTTTACAAAGATTCCACACAGAAAATGTTTGTGCACGTAAAGTTTAAGTAGTTGGTCAGCTAATGTCATGAGAGTGTCTATAGCTCTCCAAATCACAGCGTGGTGGAGCTCTGTGCACAGGACCATTGCAAGGTAAATAGTCATCATTGTTATAATAAAGGGATCCCAGAAGAGGGTGCTTGAGTTAAAGAGACTTAGGGCGAGGGTGTTGAGCACGGTAAGAGTAATAATAAATTGAGCAATCTTTAAACTTGGGCGTAGCTCAGAGGGCAGTTTAAAATCAAGTTTGGTACAGGGGTAGAGTGCACTGGTGACCGGGTGGAGGGAACCTGAAAGGCCCAGCATTGTACAGGAGGCTAAGATAAATTTAAACAAAATAAATCAGGTAACACAATGCAAGACCTCTAAAAGAGGTCCACGCACAGGTTCACCCAAGTCAACACAGGGATAAAACCTAAAAGAGACTAAAGGGCTTTTTAGTGAGATAATAAACGAGAAATGTTATTCTTGAGCAAACATTACTAAGCTACTTGGGGGAATTATGGATCAGTAAAAGTGGTACCAAGCCTTGGTGCGCCAATAGGCGCAAACTTCTGTTTGAAAGGGTAGCATGCTTTGAAACCAACCTTATTCGAGTGACTGATTGAAGTTGGACCTGACCAAGCTCATAATTTCATAAATAGATTGAGTTTCAAAACCCCCATTCACTGATTAACCAGATTGTGCCATCATTATTACCCACATAGCTCGTCCTTTTTAACACCTGAGCCAAAACAAGGAGTTGCCGTTTTGCACCTCACAGGTAACAACCTGGGAATACATGGCCTGTACCCAGCGTTGATCCAAGGTGTGCTTGAGATCAAAAAGGGCCTGAAGTTTAACCTTCTGGATCTCCTGCCGCCCAGCCTTGTCCTTAAGTTTGCTTTTTATCAAGTCATGTAAACATTAAACCCAACATCACTATTATTTATTTTATTATATATAGCAACTCTTCGCTGTTCCGCTCTCTTCACTATAATCAACCTAACCTTTCAATCGCCACATCTTGACTATATATCAGCGTCTTCAGACAATACCATTTTCTTAGCTTAGACTATTCTATTCCACTGAATATCATTGGTTTCAGGATGGTATTTTTAATTCTTTATCGCTTTAGTTCAAGGCAATCTAGTTTTATTCATCAAATGTTGACATCGCCTTATTGCCTTGTTTGTAGGCAATCCAATAATTCATTATATCCCAATATCGCCATATCTCAGGGCGCTTGAATACTCATAAATAACATCCTAGTAGGAGGATCCTAGAAATTCCTTCGTAGCTTTTCAAGGCCTATCATCCAGTCATATCAGAATCTCAACATAATCATACCTGACAAAATCAAGTAGGTGTTATGTACCTCTACTTCCTTTAGATATGGGGCTAATGCATGTTTTTGGCTCAAATTAGCCTCCAAACCATTCTCCTGCCCCTTTGTAAACTCATAGGAGAAATTAAATTGGGCCAGGGTCTCATGCCAGTGAGTTTGCTATGGTGTCAGGACATGAGTTGCGCAGTAGTACAGCAAGGTATGGTGATCAGTACAAGCGCAAAATGGTTGGATTGTTCCATGCAGGTGATGACGCTGATATGTAAGCGCATCAACCACTGCTAATAACTCCTTGTCATAAACGGTGTAGTTTAACTATGGCAGAGACATCTTTCAAGAAAATATACCATAGATGCTAAATTCCATCTTTGTTTACATGCAATAGGGTAGCTACAATGGTGAAGTTGGAGACATCAGAAGCCACATTAAACTCTTTTTCAGGATCAACATGGTGAAGGATGGACGTAGACAGCAGGGTGCACTTTACCGCTTGGAAGGCATCCTGCAAAACTGGAGACCACAGGAGCACTTTTCCCCCTCATCTTAAACAAGGGCGCCGCCACCTCAGAAAGAGTTGGTGTGAATTTCTTCAAGGACATACATCTCCCCAAAAACTCATCAATTCCTTAACCAAAGTTGGGGTGGGCTATTGCAGATCGCCTTCTCCTTATCTGGAGTTATCATGTGGCCTTGGTCAAACATGATGTTGTCCAAGAAGGTAACCTGGGACTTAAAGTACTCGTACTTACTGATTTTTCAGCTTAAGTTCAGCTGCTTTAAACTCTCCACCATTTGCTTCAGGTGTATTATATGGGACTCACGATCAGTGGAAAACATCAGAATATCATTCAAGTAGCCCACCGCGCACCCACCCAGCAGGTCCCCAAGGCCACATCTATACGACGTTGGAAGATAGCAGGTGCATTTTTAGCCTTAATGGTTATAACCTGAAACTGGAAAATTTCTTTTATTGTTTAGAATGCAGTGAGCCACTCCTGTCCCTTCTTGTTCCAGATCTGCATGAACGCATTTAAGCAATCCAGTTTGGAGAAGACTCTGACCTTCACCACATAATGAGCAATCTGAGATTTTAATTTAATGGGATGTAAATCTGGTACTGTGACGTTTAGGTTCCCATAATTTATTCATGGGCGTAGAGTTCCATCTGCATTTTTCACAAAGAGAAGTGAATAGCATACTGGAGAGATATGCTAAAAAATTGTACCTTTAACCAACTGCTCTTTGACTCACACATCCAATGATGCTTCCTCCCATACAGTCAAGGGTAAATGGGAAAAGATATACGCACAAGATTAATGATGATTTTGAACTCTCAATCAAACTCTGAATGAAATGGTAGTACATTGTCAGAAGCCGCATCAAATGAAGATTCCAACCCCTCCAAAAAGGAAGGTAGGGGAATCTCCATAGAGGGCTTCAGTAACTGGGGTAAGACTAAGAGTGTAAATATTGGGCTAGTAGGTCAAATCGCTCTGAAACTTGGCTTCAGCCAAAGGAACAATAAACTTGTGACCATTCTTCAAAGTTAGGGACAGGATATTTATTTCAGATTGGTTCTAATGTCAAACTTTCTCCACGATTCTACACCCAAAATGATGGGGTACTTATTTTTTGATAGCTTGGAAGTGGTCAGATAAATGATATATGCCAACTTGATAATCCACTAACCCTATGATATTCAGCGTGGGAATACCTTGGGAAGCCCTTCTCTAACCATACCATCTGGCAAGTAACTCAGCTCAAGGTGTCAGCTAGGTCTTGGTCAATAAAATTCTCAGAGACTCTGGTATCCACCAAAATAGTAGTGCTGATTTTCCCTAAAGGGAATGAAAGGGTAGCAGTCAACAAAAATTATCCAGAATTGTCTTTATTCCTAGCAGACAACGCCAATAGTCCACCAGAAAGTCTTCATCATGCATAAGCATGCCTTTAGGATAAGTTGTTGCATCATAGAATGAATGGATAGTTGGCTATTCTTACTACTGAGGTCACATATCACACCATATCTTCAGAAAATGCATAAACAGCTTTATATTCTGTAATAATAACTTTTTCTCTACCTCCTATGTTCTGAAAATCATGATAAAGGTCAAGTGCGGGTTCTCTGGGGTGATATGGTATACAGAGATGGGTTCCATACTAGAACCATAAAGATGATATGTAATCTCATTTTATTTAATAAATTTACATTTATAAAAAGCGTTTTTTGGCGTTTCTGTCCCCATGCCATATTCAATGGCTGGTTGTACATTATTATCTAAGGCCATCACCTAGGCCTTTTGTTGATGACCTTGCTTGCACTGTCTGAATGTGGCGCAGAGAAAGATTCATTTTAATTTATCATTTTTGTTCATTTTGGGGATAGACTCTTTTGGACCCTCAAATTCCACTGAAACGAGAAGGGATCAATTTGGATCTCTGCCCCATTTAAAGAAAACTATAATATTGAGCAACATGCTATAAGGGTAGTGATGGGTACATCATTGCGGCTGAAAAACTGAGACATTTAATTTAACTTCAGGGCTGGACACCTGCTCGCCACAGAATTCTTCCACAAACAAAGGAATGGAAGGATAAGATTACTCCTTTTCCAGAGGCGCACGTGAGATTTGAAGCTGTTATTTATAGGGGCCGCCCCAGGTAAAACAATGAATGACAAATTACTTGGCCCCTTCCAGGTTGGGGTGGGGAGATTGTCCCAAAAAGCTTCAATAAGATGAACAAAGCCAGAGGGGAACGCTTGACATTCAAGTGTCCATCACAGGGGAATCCACAGTGGTACAGAAAAATGACGTTTAGGGAAAGACGGACACAGGTAAGACTAAGACACAGGAAATTTATAAAAATATGGGCATACAACAAGCCCAACACCAAGGTGCACAATTGACCCACAGGAGAGTTCAAAAGCAGTGGCACAAGGTTGCCTTGCCACCAAGGGAGCTTCACACTCTTCATACTCTCAGACACTCACATCACACACTTAAAAAATTTAAAACACCCAGGCAGGTGCCCCAGGTAGAAGACGATGCAGCCACTCAACTCCTGTAGGAGGGAAGTCAGGGCTGGTTTTGTTATATTGAGAAGAAATGTTGGGAAACTTGGAAACATGAGCAACTAGGTTTCAAATGGTCCATACCCACCATGTGCTCGATGAAAGGATGTAAATACCATTGCATCCAGAAAAAAGAGAAACGCCTAGCTGGCACACCGCCTTGAGAATGAGATCACCCTGGACAAGAGCGTCTGAACCACAGTGCACAATCAAAGCACCTGAATACCACTACAAAGACCTTTCTTGGATAATATTTTGCTGAGACCAAAAATATGGTTGATCATCTAATGTTAGGAGAATGTTTTTGGAGCTCCAGTTCCAGTAGAGATGGGGGCAAGGGCCCACCCCCTGCTATGGAAAACCACCGCTGAATAAAAGGTAAAAAAAGCACCACCCAGAAGGATGGTGCGTAGAAAGCCCCAAGCAAGGAGGGTACATATATGACTAAATCAGACCTGGGAGAGGTTGGCAAACAAATCTAAACAGGTGCACACAAAATATTAAAACAAACTGGGTTTTTAATAAACCAGACGACCAATGAGGAAAGTTGGTATTAAAAATATAACTAAACAATGTGGGAAGAGTTGTCAATCAGCGGAAGTGGTTTTAAGCCTAAGCAAACCAATAGGTGCACACTTCCATCGACCAGGGCCCTGTAATCAAGACTGTCAGAACTTGAGTTATTAATTTTAAATTGACTGTTCCCAACTTTGCATTATTATAAGCTGATTGAATCTTAAATACCTGTTCCTCAAGTAACTTTAACAAAGCATTCAATTTAAAAACGTAGTTGGTACAGTTTAACGTCTGAGCTGTAATGCCAGGGTGAGCATCATGCATGTCCCCAGTTTCAACCTGGGCATATATCGCTTGTACCCAGAATTGTTCCAGGGTGTTATACTATGGTGATATTGCTGAGATACGCCATAAGGGTTGCACAGGATCAATCCCACTGAGAAATAGATGGATGATATGAAGATCGTCAGTCCTCAAAACAAACTTGAGAAATTTAATAAATATGAAGCCAATAGCTTCAGCCAACCCACTTTTATTTACTTTAGTATTTTAAAAGCATCTCATTATGCTCTGCTATCATTTCCTAACAATCCTCCCCCTCCAATCTACTCATCTCGCTTATATATCAAAACTTTGTTCGATATTAATCCTCTTTCTTAGGCTATTCTTTACTACCATATACTCATTGATTCATCCTTATAACTGTGAGGTCGGCAGGGT